>CAUZXS010000554.1:0-122500 GCA_963585895.1 Sepioteuthis lessoniana
TCTTTCTCTCTCTTTCTTTCTCTCTCGCTCTCTTTCTCTCTCTTTCTTTCTCTCTCGCTCTCTTTCTTCCTCTCATATGAGGTTATTCAGATGCAATTAAGCTTGCTTTTATACTGGGGTGACAGTCATGTTTACAACGATCGAACGAGTAGATTGATGCAGACAATGTTTTTTGGCAAGCCATCGCATCACCCAAATTTCTGGCCGCAGTGACGGCCTGGAAGAGATTAAGGAGAACGTGATGAACATGGATATTCCGAAAGAGTATTTTGCAAGTTTTTAAAATTGGAAGGGATGCTGAGATAAGTATGAGAGAAGGACTAAAACTGTGTAGCAGCCCAGTCGGCTGGGACGGTAGAATATACTGACGGCATCTCTGCAGGGGAGTAAGATCCCCCCCACCAACGAGTGTTCTTGATATGACACACAACATTCTAATGGTAAGGTTCCAATGCTGCTGGAGCTTTGAGGAATGCGGAGCGCCCCTTAATTACTATCCCTCCTAGATTTACTATGGTCTGGAGTGGTAGCACCGGATAGGGCCCTATCTATGGGTTAAAATTGTGCCAGATGTAACTGTTTTTAACATTGAAACTGTACTTACGCTAAACTGAGTTGTTTAAAATAGAACTGTTTCGACATTTAATTGCGTGTAAACAAAATCTGTATTCATAGTTAACTGAATTGGTTGAATTAGAACTGCGTGAATAAACTGAATAGCTTGAAATAGAAATGTTTTTGACAATTAAACTGAGTATACATGCTAAATTGTTTAAAATTGAACTGATTATTTGTATAAAGATGGATTTTAGCATTAAAAAATGTTTATGCCATAAAACACGAACAACCAGCCAACAATGCCACTAAAATCAACCAGTTGACTACCAGCGAGTCTGCTCCGAAGAGAGAACGTCTTCCCAAATTCTCGTTTGCTTGGCAAAAGCAATAACTATTGATAACCAAACAACCCCCTTCCAAAAGGTTATTCGATATGATTGAATACTTACGACGCTTAATTTTGTCTGACATGAGGCCAAAAGACCAGAGCAATACGTGAAGATTCTGTTCCTTAGCGAATGGTCTTTTAGAACTAGCTTGTTAACCATTACTCTATCCCAAACGTTAAGCGAGCTATATATTTTTAAAGAACATTAAAATAATATAGACAAATGTGACAAAATTGTTGGCGGAGAAAATGGAAGGGTGATCAAAGTTTAAATCATGGATGTGGTTATTAGCGTTTAACTCTACCCTTTGGGGGAAGATATGGATCCATCTCTTCTTTCCCTAACCCTAAGCTATGGCTAAATAGTTAAACAGACGGGACTCTTAGCATAGGGCAACCGGTCTAAGAGAAGGAAAAACTCTGAATTCAAAACCAACTCATTCCTTGCTATTATTACGAGGTAATCCAGTAGATTCTATCATATATGCCTTAGGGAAAAGATGAGCACCATCAAGTAACTCTTTCTGATTGTTTAACAGTATAACAACTCTTTCTGTGTTGTTTAATGCCGAAATACTAATTTCATTTGTAAACGATTTAATCATAACGATGAATTTATGCAAAATTGTTTTAATCGTAGTCGAGAGCAATCCGTCTCCTTCATGTTTAATAGTTTTTAATTCTCTAGCAAAGTTAAGATGTCTATCTTTACCGGCCCATTGGTCTAGTGTGTTCGCCAATGGTCCCGGAGACCAGGGTTCAATCCCAGGTGGAGTCATACCAAAGACTCAAAAAATGGTACTCGATGCCTTCTTGCTTAACACTCCGTATTATAAAGTACGGATCAAAGGTAAGTGGAGCAATCCAGGGAAAGAAATAGAGCCTTCCTCTACACGTCGATGTAGTAGCGATGGAAAAAGGAAACCTTTTGGGTTGCCCTCGACTACGGTCGGCTAACTTATTGTCTTAAAGTAACCATTACAATTTAATCATAATTTGTTTGCATGAAGTTATATGGCTTCAATCGTTCCGATCTAGTAGTAATAATTTTCAAATCTATTTCACTCCTAGATGAAACCTTAACTTGTATTACCCCTCAAGTTTAGAGTTTGGTTTGGTGGCATATCAATCTTTGTAGGTTATTTAACGCCAAATCCATTTTTATGTAAATAATCAGTACTATCTAAAACAATTCAGTTTAGCATAAGTACACAGTTTAGTAGTCAAAAACCATTCAAGCAGTTATATATAACAATTCAGTTTAGTATAAGTACAGTTTCAATGTCAAAAATAGTTCAATTTAAAACAATTCAGTTTAGCATAAGCACGCAGTTTAAATGCAAGTACAGTTTAATTGTAAAAAAACATTTCTATTTCGAGCTATTCAGTTTAGTCAAGCAATTCTAATTCAGTTTAGTAAAAGTACAGATGTTGTTTATGCACAGTTAAATGTCAAAACAGTTCTAAGTTAAACACTTTAGTTTAGTGTAAGTACAGTTTCAATGTCAAAAAACAGTTCTATTTGAAATAATTCAGTTTAGCACAAGCACGCAGTTCAAAATGTAATCACGGTTCAATTGTCAAAAACATTTCTATTTCAAAATATTCAGTTTAGCATAAGTATGCCGTTAGTTCTATTTAACCCATATATAGGACACATATCAGGTGCTACCACTCCGGGCCAGAGTGGACCTGAGAGTGATGGCAATAAATAGGTACTCCGCATTCCCCAAAGCACCAGCATTGCTGGAACCTCACCATCATATTGTTTAGTGTCATATCCAGGACACTCGTTGGGGGGGGGGTCTTACCCCTCTGCAGAGAAGCAGTCGGTGTATTCTACAGCCTCAGCCGACTGGGCAAACTCAAGTTTAGAGAATCTGATAGTAACGACAATGAAGAAGTAATCCATGCACTCCAGAGCTTTAGAACTGGAACCTCACCACCGGCAAGGACCAATATTAGCATTGGCATCTCTACGAATATGAATAAACGGAAAGATAGATAAGTTTATCAGATAGCTAAAGAAATAATCAGACTGTGGAAAGGGTACAAAAATGGAAAGTAAAATTACTACATAATTTTTACCGTTCACTGGCAGTCCAAGATGCGTTTGTCCTTTTCATAGAACAGAAGTAAAAATAAGTTAAGACTGGGTTTCTAGAATACGCCCATTCGCAAAGAGATAATTACTTATTGTCTCCCCGAAACAGGCAAATACGGTATTTATTTTTTATCTTAGAAAACATTTTCTGGGATTAAAATTAGATAATTCGCATCTTTATGAAAAGGATGAATTTTTTTATTCGGTCTACGATAATCCCTGAGAGGGCTGTTATGATTTTGTGAAAAGGATAAGATATAAAAAGTTTTAGCTTGCACGTGGAGTCCTCGTAGCGAAATGGCTGAAGTGCTGGACTAAGTAAACAATGTCGAACTTCGGTCACCCTATTACATTCACTTTCGGACTAATACCCTTGGGAAGGCTATGAACCTCCTTACCACGTCAGGTGCAGGTTAAATAACATCACAGAACCTTTTCTACAAGAATGGCTTTAGCATTAAATAACCCCCAGGAGGTTGATATGCTATTAAACAAAGCCGAAACTGATTTTACAATAATCCATAAAGGGATTGATATGATTTTATAAAAAGGATAATGTACAAAAAAAATGTCAGCTTCAGATTATCTCCGAAGGAATCGATATTAGAATATAGATCGTATTATGAGAAAAAGCACACAAGCGTCAGTGTATGACGTATCAAATAATTTCTTTATGATAAACAGCTATCGGAGTAAACGATACATTAGAAGTGACCTTCTTGTGGAGAGTAGCGATTGTATCTCAAATTAAAATTATTTATCTGCTTTCTACATTTTATGGTTTAATCAGTTTGTTCAATGTCGTTCCGATTTTCAGTTTACCGAAGCTGCTTATACAATTCGTGATGAAGAAGCGACTCTGTTGTTGACAACGCTCTTCCTCTTATTTTACCAATTCTTCCTCTCGGCAAAAAAAAAAAAAAAAATCGATTTTGTCCTTTATTTTTTTTTCCCGAAAAATATTGCAATCTCTATCGATCATGTTCCAGGCGAGTCTTTCTCGAAACTAGCAATCAATAGACTAATTTTCTCCGGCATTCAACGTCCTCGTTCAAATCACATGACAAGTCACGACGAGATTTTGGACTCCTTTAGACCATGACCAGCAGTATAGGTAAAAAATAAAACAAAGAAAAAAAGACAATTATTCCCTGTTTTTGTGTGTGTTTGCTTGTTTGTTTTTTTTTTTGTTTTGTTTCGTGTTCTTATCGAAAACCTCCATTTCCACCCCCATTCCAATGAAGTATTCAAGAAAAACTAAACGAATACATGAAAATGTTCTTCATGTTACTGGTCTCTCTTTTGTTAACAGTATTATTACTAAAAAAAATGAATACAAGAAACTTTTTTCTAATTTTATCTAAACAAGAATGTAGTCTATCGTTTATTTCTGGATTAATGGTTTGTAGGATATAAGATAATTTTTGTAATGATGTTACCAAGAATGTATTTACCCAACCCCTCAACTACGGGTAGGATGTGACAAAAGGTACATTCTTAATCAGAGTAAAGTTTGTTTTCACTTTTCGCTTGGCTGGTTGCCGAACCAAGGCGAAATAACTCGTTTTGCCCAACTATTTACCCTCAGCTAGATGAGAATAAATTGATTAATGCCTTTCTCAAGGGCATTAGTGTGAAAGGAAATGCCAAGAGTCTCGTCCACGATTTTTAACTCTGGTCGCTGATTACATTCCTATGATAACCGTTACGATAAGTGCACCTCATGATATTGCGAAGGCAAAAAAATCTGTTGCCTGTTTGTTGTAACATGATTATGTACTATATTATTTCTTCATGAGCACGTCACATACAAACACTGCCCAATATTATAACAGTTTCTTCAAAATCGTTTCACACACACACATACGTATATGTATGTATGTATATATATGATCTGAAGAAGTCCTGTTAATTTTTTTATTTATTCATATTAATGCTCTTAGCGGGATGTAAATAAATTTATAAGCCTAATTTGACCGATTTTTTTTTTTTTCTTGAAAGAATTTGCTCTGTTATAATTTACATTGTCTTTACCAGGAGTATTTAAATATTCGAATTTTGAATAATCGTATTGTCATAGCGGAACTGTTCCCAACTCCGGATTTACTCGATTGAAGAATACACACAAACATATAATATATTATATTATATTTTTTATATTTTATTTTTTATATTTTTTTTTTTTTTTTTGTATTTTTTTTTAATATTTTTTTTTGTATTTTTTTTTTTTTAAATATTTTTTTGTATTTTTTTTTTTTTTTATTTTCTATATTAACTCGCTGTCCTTTACTTCTGGTCTGGTGCTACAACTAAGCTATGATTCGTAAATAACCTAAGAAACTTTGGGGTATTTCTTAGCGAGTTAAACTACGGGCTGAATACGTAGAATAGCAAATACATTTCATGGCTGCAATTTTTTTTCTCTACTTGGATAGGCCAAGAACTTTTCCAGGTGTCACACTACTCTAAAAATCACACTATTACTGTTGGTATTAGTTTATTCTAGGTCATGACCACAAACTTGATACACCAGTGTAGATCCAAATCCCTTCAATTAGAATGGTAATTTCTATTAAAATTGATAAAAGAAGAAATTGTCATTATTTACTGATATTCTTTGACTAGTGTCTTGATTTTTTTTTATACCGCTCTGCCGAGGATGCTTAGAATAAACTGACTATATACACGGCAGTGTTGACACGAAACAGCATCTGATAGTAAAACTCCAGCTCTGAAGAGTGTAAAATAACCTTTCATGCCCATTACTCCCAGGTCTACTCTGACACGGAGTGATAGTACCTGTTGGGATCCCATCAATAGGTATAATAGATCTCTTAAGAGGTGCCCGTGGTGTAATGGTTATCGTCGTAGGAAATGGACACAGCGACACGAGTTCAAATCCTAGACGAGTCTGACTGCATTTCACGTAGCGCTAATACCCTTGGGAAAGCTATGAATCAATTATTCTCCCTCCAGCTATGGGTAAATAGTAGGGCAGATTGGTTTCTTCAGCCTTGGTAAGGCAACTAGTCTAGGAGAATTCAAACCTGTTCAACTCCGCTTAAAAATTGACCTTGTGTCATATCCTGCCCGAGCGGAGGGGTTGGTAAATATGATAATAGATCTCTTAAAATATTATACACATTCGATAGGATGGTGAACAAAAGACATTGTAAACTTTTAGGAAACAAAACAAAATATGTAAATATAAATGTACAAGAAATGCTATTTCTTAGCATAAAATAATCCAAACGAGGTTGACATGCCCTTAATACCATTTGTCGTCATATACTCGACGTTTCAACTGTTGTGATTATAACAGAAGACATAAATCTTAATATAAAAATGAGTAGTCATGATGCAATTCAAAACAAGTTTACTCATTATTACGTAACGGCAAGATGCCTATTCATTCTATATGGTGGTGAGGCTCCACTTGTGTTACTGCTGTGTGCATGACGTCAACTCTGTTACCATTATTCGTTGTTAACTCTAACTCAGTAGGGTGGCCCAGTCGGTTGGGGATGTAGAATACACCGACTGCATCTCTGCGGACGGATAAGACCACACTCAGTGGGTGTCCTGGATATAACTCTAAATCTGATGGTGAGTCTCCATTGCCCGGAGTGATAGCACCTGATAGGTTCCTATCTATGAGTCAAATAGAATTAAACTGTGTTGTTTGAAATAAAGTGTTTTACATTTCATTGTATGTAAACATTTATACTCGTACAAAACTGATGTTTTGAAGTAGAACTGTTTTATATGTATAAAAATGGATTTGGCATTAAATAACCTAAAATGGTTGAAATGCCATAAAACCAAACCAAATCAGTGGTGGTCACACCTACACGTCAAATAGATATTTTTGAAAATCATTGTCAAATAGGAATAGTTGAAGCCATATAATTATGTGTAGCAGCCCAGTCGGCTGGGACTGTAGAATATACTGACTTCATCTATACAGAGGGGTAAGACCCCCCTCCTTTACAAGTGTCCTGCCTGTGACATTAAACCTCTGATAGCGAGGCTCCAGTAATGCTGGAACTTTGGTTGAATATGGGGTACCCCTTCATTGCTATTGCTCCTCGATCTACTCGAAGTTGTATCAGATAGGACCCTATCAATGGGTCAAATAGAAATGTTTGACATTTAAACTGTGTACAAACAAATGACTTTTGCTAAATCAGGTTGTTAGAAAAAGCATTGTTTAGTCATTTTTATACACAGGGTTAAATGATCAAAAAATTTGACGTTTTATTGAATTGTTAGTGTTACATGGCGATACTTGAAACGTTTAACTGTTTGCAAATAAAACTTTGTTAGATAGGAATATTTGAAACCATTAAAGTACAAACAAATGATCAATACTAAATTTAACTATTCGTATTAAACTATTTGGAACCGTTTAACATTGATTAAAATTAGCTCTGACTCACTAAAAAATAAAATTACCATCAAACTATTAAATTACAAATATGTACACACACACCCCCTTAACAGTATGAAAACAAATAAGCTCTGGTTCGTTTAAGAAATTATGCCTTTACAAATAATACTTATAAAGAAGATCTGTTGTTAAAAAAAAACAATGGTTGAAATGTCATAAAATCGCACTAAACCAAGTCACACACATATATATATATAACGATTCGCTGCTTATATATATATATATATATATATATATATATATATATATATATATATATATATATAAGCAGCGAATCGTTATCTAAACAGGTTTTGTTGAATACCACGGGTTGTTTCTTTTTTTAACTCTTAAAGTGAAGAGGTTAAAGTATTCTCACTAGTCTTACTTGTGGGTCAAGTTAGTAAAGAAAGAACCCTATATTGTTGCAGTGAGTTTTATATTTTTATTCGGGGGGATTTATATCTATCTCTCTTTCTCTCTTATATATAAGATAATTTAACATAAAATAAAATACAATAGTTGATATAGACCTATCCAAATCAAATCCTATGTGCAAATTATTAGTATCAATTGTTTCTTGAACCTATAATTGCTTACAAATTATTTTACTCTTGGTGAGTTTCTCACCAGCTCAAACTAATGGTTTTCACTGTAGTTTAACAGAAAGTCTCTATATTATCCTTGCCCTGTTGACTGGGGCTGTAGAATACATCGACTGCACCTCTGCATAGGAGTAAGATTCCCCCCTACGTGTGTTCTGGAAATTAACACTAAACAATCTGATGGTAAGGTTCCAGTGATGCTGGAGCTTGGGGGAATACGGAGTACCCTTTCATTGCCATTGCTCCTTGGTCCACTCTGGCCCGGAATGGTATCAACTGATAGGGCCACATCTATCGGTTAAATTGAACTAAGCTGCATACTTATGCTAAACTGGATTGTTTGAATTAGAACTGTTTGACTAAACTGAATAGCTTGAAATAGAAATATTTTTCACAATTAAACTGTACTTACATTTAAACAGCGTGCTTATGCTAAACTGAATTGCTTGAAATGCAACTATTTTTGACGTTGAAACTCGACTTGTACTTAAATGAGTTGTGTAATATAGAACTGTTTTGACATTTAACTGTGTGTAAACGGAATCTGTACTTATAGTAAACTGAATTAGCTGAATTAGAACTGTTTCATCTGTCTAGACTACGTCCTTAGAACATCTATCGATAAAATCAAAGAAAATTGTTTCAAGCTAACAAAGGAAAGAAGCAGAAGGTACCCCGAAAAAAACAATTACCAACGCCGGCTACGCTGATAATATAGCGCTTCTGGCAAATACACCCGCCTACGCCGAAACCTGCTACATAGTCAGAAACGAACAGTTGCAGGCATCGGCCTTCATGTCAATGCAAACAAAACGGACTATATGTGCTTTAATCAAACCTAGGGAGCAGTGTCTCATCAACCGAGACAGACATCGACTAGCAAAGGCGTGGGCAGCTATCGGTAGATTATTAGTCATATAGCTGCAATGTTGTGGTCAGACCTGACCGATAAAATGAAGCACAGTTTCTTCCAAGCAGCGGTCGTGTCGATACTACTATATGGATGCACTACATGGACGCTCACTAAACGCATAAAGAAAAAGCTTGACGGGAACTACACAAGAATGCTGCGAGCAATATTAAACAAGTCCTGGAGGCAGCACCCCACAAAGCAGCAGCTGTACGGCCACCTACCACCCATCACGAAAATTATCAAAATTAGACGAACCAGACATGCGGGACATTTCTGGAGAAGTAGGGACTAGCACATAAGTGATGTACTTCTGTGGACCCCTGCACATGGACGAGCAAAGGCAGGACGTCCAGCTCGAACCTACGTACAGAAGCTATGTGCCGATACGGGATGTAGTCTTGAAGACCTGCCGGAAGCAATGGACGATAGGGAGGGGTGGAGAGAGAGGGCCAGGGATCTGAATTGTTTGAAATAGAACTGACCATTTGCATAAAAATGGATTTGGCGTTAAATAACCTACAAAGGTTGATATGCCATATAACCCAACCAACCAACCTTAATTATCCAGGACTCTTGTAAGTATCCGCTCTGATTTTCGCTATGCAGTTATCTGAGCTGTCTTCTCTAATCTCTAGTTCCTCCTGTCGCTGCTCCAGTCGGCGAGGGCTGTAGAATACGCCAATTGTATCTCTTCAGAGAGAAAAGACGCCGCAAATTTTAATGTCCTGAATATGATATTAAACAATTTGATAGTGAGGCTCTTGTTATTCAGTTGTATTACTTGCAGGCCGATTCTGTCCCGGAATGGCAGAACTATTTAATCATTTACTATGCTTGAAACCATTTAACTGTGTGCAAACAAATAATTGATATTAGATTGCAGTGCTTGGAATCATTTAACTTTGTTCAAACAAATGATTAATTATTATTATTGAATAGCAATACCTAAAACCATTTAACCGAGTTCAAATAAATAAGCTCTGGATCGATAAAATAATGTTTGTACTCGCTTACAAATAAACAGAAGTTGACATTAAATAGCACACCAGAATTAATATGCCATAAAACAAAACCATATTTTGAGGGAATATTCCAAGAGCCACAAATACAAATTATATCGTGGTCAACTTCGTTTCATGAGGTTTTTTTAGCTCTCAGGCAAGGACAAGATATTTGGGTGATCCGTTTGTATTTCAAAGTCCCAGAGAATTTTATGCATCTCATTATCTAAAATAGATTCTGGTAGTACTTACACTATCTCTCAGTATAGAAAATTTAAGTCTCTTGCACAATTCCCAGTGGATAACCGTTCCCCACCTAGTTCTATCAACTTTTGTATTCTCTTTGTGACTGTTTGCAGCATCCTCTTATGATATTAATTGGTTTAATTAACCAATGGGAGATATATGTATCGTAATATATTTTTGAATGAATTACTGAATCTGATCAAAAGCAGCAATAATGTAGAAAGATTAATTGGATGAATTTAAAAAATAATGGTAAGAAACAAAAATTAGGAAAGCATAAAACACAAGTGTTTAAGCTGTATATAGATATTGTATTAACCCTCTCTATAGTCATCCACAGACAGATCTGTTTCGTTTTATCAGAACTCATCAGTGTGGCTAGACATTAGCTTCCCGTAGCTGGGATCGAAACCCGGTTGACTCAAACGCCAAGCCAAGCCTCTAACCATTCACGAGGAGCCATTAGCTGCGAAGTAAATTTTAAACGGCTATGAATCACAATTACTATTGTTTACATACATCCGTTCAACGGCTACTGAGACCTCAATTCATATATGAAGAGGCTTGCAATAAACGCTAATGGCACGACGATTACTTCTTCGCTAGAGAACTCAACCTTACGTGGGTAGGGGAATAACTGTATGTGTTTTGTAAAAAGGTTGTTTTATTTTTAAAAGTTGAATGAGAAGATGGTAAAACGGAGAGTTGCCCAAGGAGACATTATAGATAATATTTCATCTCTCACCAAATGGACTAATTGCCCAGTTGGCTGGGCTGTAGAATACACTGACTGCACCTCTGCGGAATAGTTGCCACCACCCCTAACGAGTATCCCGAATATGACACTAAATAATCTGATGGTGAGGTTCCGGTAATGCTGGAGTTTTGGGGTATGCAGAGCACCTCTTCATTGCTATCGCTCCCAGGTCCACTCTGGCCCGGAGTAGTTGCACCTGATAGGGTCCTATCTATGGGTCAAATAGAACTAAACAGCGTACTTATACACAACTGAATTGTTTGAATTAGAACTGTTTGACTAAACTGAATAACTTGAAATAGAAATGTTTTTGACAGCTAAACTGTGTACTTCTACTAAACTGAAGTGTTTGAAATAGAACAAATTTAATTGTTTAAAAATTAATTTGGCATTAAATAACCTACAAAGGTTGATACGCCATAAAACCCAACCACCTAACCCCATGGACTACATTTTATATAACCCTTGATATTATCAATTTTGTTTTGGCATTATTTTGCGCAGCTACAAATAGATTCAGTTTCTCTCAAGATGTTTCCTCTTCGTAGCTATATCCAAGTCGTCGGGTGCAATTTCCTTAGTGTGTACCTTAAAATATTCCTATAGTTTTTCTTAACTTTTTTTTTTTCTAGATTTTGTGTTTGTTGTCTTCCTGATTCTCTTTAAGTTATAACTGTTGTAATCAATCTCTTTGACCTTTTTTTATGCTATTCTTTGTGTTAATGAATTATTAGACATAAAACTACTTAATTAATTTTTAAAAATGGGAAAATAACCCAAATTATTTTATTCTTTGCTAGTTTTTTCCTCGCCAGTTCAAACTGGTGGTTTTTCATTGGAGTCTGTGACACTTTCCTTAAATAACTAGGACCTGGAATCCTTGTGACATTTAGCCGTGGTGTGGTCTGGATGGGCTCGTTTTTTCCCTTTGATTTCTAGTTCATCCAGTATTGTTTTTCTTGGTTCTTGAATGAAGTCCCCGTGGTGTCGTTACTAAAATGTTGGTCTGTGACATCTTATTGAGCGAACTAACTCCAGTCACTTTCGGACTCGTGCTCTTATGAACCCCCTGATATTCCTATGGGTTAAATAGTACCAATTGGGTGTTTCTACTAAGATAGCTTCGGCATTAAATAACCCAAGAAGGTTGATATGCTATTAAACCAAACTAGATTTTCGGGAATTGTTCTATAGTCTCTGAGACTGTTATAATTGCAACCTTCATGTTCAAGTATTTTAGCTCTCTGTCAAGGTCAGGGTCATGGTATTTGTCTGGCTAATCGCTTTCCTTTCGTTTTTCTTATTTTCGTTTTCTAGATTTTGTTTTTGTTTTTTTTCTTTTCTATTTAACCCCAATTTATTTCAATTATTGCAGTTACTGGCTGCGGTAATGAATCTCTGTGCAATTGTTATATATAATTTCGTGTCTCAGGATTATCATAGATTTGAAACCATGTAATTTTAGGGGGGGGTCAGGCTTCTGTAAATAGTCCAAACAATAAAATTTTTATTCTTTTTATAACTAATCTATTTTCAGTATCTCATGACAATCTATAATGACGAAGAAATATAATTTGAGATTTTGTTATTTTCTTCCTGGGCAACATCAGATTAGCTTACTACAATACTCCTACGAATACGGTATTTTCAGTTCTCTAAACAACTGTCCTAATATGATGACTCTTTAGTCTCTCCTCTTTTCCTTCATAAAGCTATGTCCTTCCATAATTGCTTTCGGACAGTTTTACCATAGTGGCTTACCACGGTGAAGTGGTTGCTATTATCAGCTAAGAACCCCATACTCCTATTATTTTATTTTCAGAGCTTTCTACTTGTACTCAAATAATGGATAATGAGCCTCTCCAGCTGAGGTCCGCTCTGGAACATTTCTGCTTCTCTTTTTCTCTTACTGCGTTTTAACAATATTTACATGATTACACACGCATACACACTCTCAATCACTTAAACATGAGTGTTTATGATTACATTTACTGATCTGTAAACCAGAATTTATCGTTTTTGTCTTCATAAATATTTCATTGTGCCGACTGTTAATAGTTAACTGTAGCTGCAATGTTGTGGATAGTATAAGTTTCTCATCTTGAAATAACTCACGACTGTGTCCTTGTCTATCTAATCGTAGGTTTAAAGACTACAGGACTCGTTTTTCATTTGTTTAATCAAATTCTTATAATAAAAACTCCTTAAGAATACGTTAAAATGCTACCATTCAACTATACGCAAATTTGTATTTGGCGGGAATATTTATTATGTAACGGGGGTAAGACGCCCCCAAATGAGAGTCCTGGATATAACGCTAAACAATCTGATACTGAGGTTCCAGTGATGCTGGATCTTTGGGGAATGCGGAGTACCCCTTCATTGCCATTGGTCACAGGTCCACTCAGGCCGAAATGGTAGCACTTGATAGGGTCCCACCTATTTATGGGTTAAATAGAACTGCATACTTATGCTAAACGGAATTGTTTGAATTAGAACTGTTTGACTAAACTGAATAGCTTGAAATAGAAATGTTTTTGACAATAAAACCGTGCTTACATTTAAACTGCGTGCTTATGCTAAACTGAATTGTTTGAAATGGAATTGTTTTTGACATTGAAACTGTACTTACACTAAACTGAATTGTTTAATGTAGAACTTTTTTGACATTTAACTGTGTGTAAACGGAATCTGTACTTATACTAAACGGACTTAGCTAAATGAGAACTATTTGAATTAACTGAAAAGCTTGAAATAGAAATGTTTTTGACAATTAAACTGTGTAGTCATGTTAAACTGAATTGTTTGAAATAGAACTGATTATTTGTTTAAAACTGGATTTGGCGTTAAATAACCTCCAAAGGTTGATATGGCATAAAACCCAACTAACCAATTATTATATAACCGAGTGCAAAAACTTGAGCTTCCCAAAAATTTAGATATAGACGTACAGTGTACGTTATTCCATAACCTCTAGGCATGAAATAACCCCAGACAGGATGACATGCCAGTAAAGTCTAGTATTCGTTATATTAACCAGGTATTGCACTTTTGTATTACTATTGATTTCGGTCTTTACATAATTCTCTTAATGAAAAAAATTATTTCCCTTCAAGAATGTAAAGGAAATCTAAAACGGGTGGAGTTATTAAGTGACAGAAGATATAACGAATCTGTCGAATTTTTTTTTCTTCAATAACGTTAATGTCAAAAAATATCAGCGTTACTCAATACCGTTTTTATTATTCAGGGTTTTCGGACTGTTGTCTTCATCTTCGTTAGCCGATGTGCTCTCCGGACTTCTGGTGTTTCTGGTCGAAATCGGGAGTCTACACGTTGTGAATATAATAAAGATGAAGACAATAGTTTGGAAACTCTTAATGATAAAGAACAACAAGCTTCATTTCAGAAATTCAAACAACTAATACTAACATGCTATTTTCATAGTAGCCACACAAAAAATATCGTTCATCAACTCACAAAGTTCGATTTCTTTATTTAATGGCATATCAATCTTGGTGGGTTATTCAATGCTTGTAGAAGAGCAAATGATACTATCTAACCCATTGCTGGAGAGATAAGGAGGTTCATACCTTTATCTAAGGATACTAATTCGAAATTGAACGTGATAGCGAGTATGGAGTTCGAAATTAATTTTGAGAATCATACAAATTAACTGTTACTGTAACAATCAAATAATTCCACAAAAGGGTTCAGCGTCCTGTCGGTGGAGCTTAGAAGACGATGAGAGTGTCCCCTGCAGCCGGATAAGACCCCGTCCCCATTCAGAAGATTTCAATGATTTTCTTCTAAATAGTTTTAACATGTGGAAGATAAGGGTTGAAAAATAATTATCTCCCTTTCGATTGTTTCTATAAGATAAGCATAGCTCTATATCTAAATTATGATTATAGATTGGTCAGGAATACTTGAAAATATTCATCATCATGTCGTGCCACCAGCACGGATATCCCTGACCCTCTCTCGCCACTTCTCCCTATTGTTCATCGCCTCTGACAGATCTTCAGAGCTACATCCCGTATCCTCACATAGCTGCTGTATGTATGTTCGTACTGGTCGTCGTGCTTCTCCTCGGCCATATGTGGGGGTCCAGAGGAGTACATCACTTATGAGATCGTCCCTGCTTCTCCAGCAGTGTCCTGCATGTCTGGTTCGTCTAGCTTGTATAGTTTTCGTGATGGGAGGCAGGTGGCCGTATAGTTGGTGCCTTGTGGGGTGTTGGCCCCGGGACTTGTTCAATATTTCTGGCAACATTCTTGTATAATTGCCGTCTAGCTTCTTCTCCAGCCGTTTTGTTAGCGTCCAAGTAGTGCATCTATACAGCAATATCGACACGACCGCTGCATGGAAGAAACTACATTTCCTTTTATCTGTCGGGTCTGATTTCCATATGATCGATGGCTTATCGATAGCAGTCCATGTCTTCGTTAGCCGCGTGTCGATGTCTTTTTCGGTTGATGAGACACTGTTTCCTAGGTAGGTGAATTTGTCTACCAGTTTTAGAGAGGTTCCCTTTAGTGTGGAAATGTCGCCTGCTTGATTAAAGCACATAATCAGTTTTGTGTGCATTGACATGAGGCCAATGGCTGCGGCGGCTCGTTCCAAACTATGCAGTAGTGTTTCCTCTTGGTTGGGTGTATTTACCAGTATCGTATCACTATGTTGTCGGTGTCGGTAATTGTTTTTGCAGGGTACCTTCTGCTTCTTTTCTTTGTCAGCTCGAAGCCGTTTTCTTTGATCTTATCAATCGATGTTCTAAGCACGTAGTCTAGACAGACGATAAAGAGGTATGGGGCTAGCGTGTCCCCTTGTAGTACTCCCACTACAATGTCGAAGTAGTCTGTGTCTCCATCCGGTGAACGTACTTTCACTTTGGTGTTTCTATAGAGAATCATTATTGCTTCTACGGTTTCTTTTGGTAGGCCGTATGCTAGTAGGATTTGTTCCATCGTCCCACTATGAATGGAATCGAAGGCCTTGGTAAAGTCGACAAATAGTAATGTCGCCTGTAGGTTTTTTGCCCGTACACCTTCAAGGATTCTACGGATGGTTAATATTTGTGAGGTCGTGGATCTATTTCTTCGGAAGCCATTTTGGTTTTTTCTAAGGATGTTGTCGATTTTGGGTTCTATGCGGTTTCCTAGAAGGGCATTGTAAAATTTGGCTGCTATGGATGTAAGTGTTATACCTCGGTAGTTCTTGGATAATCCAAGGTCACCCTTTTTAGGAAGGGGAAAATGCATCCCTTCATCCATCTGTCTATCGGATTTTGATTATCGACTGCGTTGCAGTATCGGAGCAGTATGTCGTCGAATTATCTGGTCTTCCATACTTCTAGGGGAATCTCACCTACCCCTGCAGCTTTCCTATTTTTTAATTTTTCTAAGAACCGAGTCGAGTTGTTCTTGAGTGAACGGTCCTAGCTTAATGTCCAATTGCTAACTAATAATCCTGGTTATTGGTTCATGCGTAACTTTCGGTGTGTTTCCTAAAAGATTTTCGAAATGCTGTTTCCAGTTTAATTCTTTCTTGTTGGTTTGCAGCTTTCAATTTTGCTTTAGTTGTGCTCTGCCTTCTACTCGCTTCGTTTATTGTTTGCAAGGCTATCCTAGATTGCCTATCTTCCACCAAGTCTCTAATCTTATCTATCTGATTTTGTATGTATTCCGTCTGTTCTTTTAGATATATGCCTGCTAATTTATATTGTACCTTTTCAGTTTTAGGGCATTTGTTTGTTGGCTTCTTCCAATAGCTTTTGGAGGCAGTTTTTAAGTCTGCACGTTTTACTCTAACCGCTAACGTTTCCCATGGGACTCTATATTTAGTTTTAGGTTTGGTTGGAATACACTTCGCTGCCGCCTCGAGGTGAGCGTTGACAGAATTCTCATATTCGTCATTTGGAGTACCTTTTTCTGTCTTCTCTTGTAATGTCTCGAATCTGTTTCTCAATTCTAATTCATATTTATCTCTAATATCTCTGTTAAGAAGGACCCAGTCATAATGTTTGGTAGTCGCTGTTCGTGTGGCGTTTTTTCGTAGGCTTAGTCGGATTTTTGCCGTGACTATCCGGTGATTAGAGGACACACCCTCGAAAGAGGAGTATGCCTCGGAATTCGTTGCGCTATTTTCCACTTCTTGTTTATATAAACGTAGTCTATCTGTGCTTTACAATGGTTCGCGTATGTGTAGGTCCATAATTTTCCCTTTCTTTTTTTGATAGTTTGTATTGAGGCATGTTAATCTATCATGAAATCTGTTTGATGTTGTCCATTCCTATTTGACATGTTGCGTAGGCTGTATTTGTTGTTTCCGTTTTTCCTCCGCCAATGACTAGCACGTTGTGTTTCGGAATGTTACGCACTAGAGAGGATAGCTCATCGTAGAAGACGACTAGTTCAGTTTCTTCACTAACATTGGTAGGGTTGTAGCAGGAGATGATTGTTGCTCAGGGATTCCAATTAAACGTAGCTGCCATCATTCTAGGTTGTATTCTCCCAATGCTATTAAGTGTATTAACGCTCTTAGTCCTATAAGCATTTCTACCCCTCCTACTGTGGCATTGACAGTTTTTCCATGCTGACACAGTGGCTAGCGTCCATCCATTGCCAGTTTCGTGATATTTGACATCTTCGGTGTGCGTGTATCAGTGTTCTTGTATGCATATTATGTCTATCTTATGTTCTACGACCGATGCAGTCAGCTCTGGTAGTTGACCTATTCTATTTAAGGTTCTAACGTTAAATATCGCTATTTGTATTGATTGTTTGCATTTTAGTAGTTTTTGTTGGAGCTGATTTTTCGAACTCTGAGGCCAGGGCTCTTTTCTTTTTTTTTTTACCCGCGCGAAGAGCGACGCGGTTTATGTATGTGGTTTGTGTGGGTCATGGTTATCTTTCGATAGCTGTCTTTATTCTCATCTATAGAAGCTACCCTTACAGGTGAGCAGCAGTAGTTCTCCAATCGAACTGAAGATCCTGAGCGTTAAGCCCCATGTCTCACACGTCCAGGACCAGGTTAGGCATTGCGTTTGGCCGTCAGAGGGTTTATTCGCATACCTTTACGTCCTTCATGCTGCTTTCCATGTGCGCGTAATAAAAAAAAAAAAGGCAGGGGCTTTCTTTTCCCGTAAGTTTTGACTAAGTTAAAGTCCAAGACTAATGTATATTTATAAGAGTTTTTGGTATATTTTCACCTGTCTTCTGATACTGGCCCTAACTTGTTTGGTTTTTTGGGGTTTTTTTGGTGGCATTGGGACTTTTACTTAGGCTTTTTTGTTTTCTTCTGAACAACTATGGGGGGGGGCTGTGAGAATTCTAGCTTTTAGAAAAGACTCGAAACCATTCGCCGTGTATACTAA
Source organism: Sepioteuthis lessoniana (assembly GCA_963585895.1). Classification (NCBI taxonomy): domain Eukaryota; kingdom Metazoa; phylum Mollusca; class Cephalopoda; order Myopsida; family Loliginidae; genus Sepioteuthis; species Sepioteuthis lessoniana. Next base: position 18,380 of record CAUZXS010000554.1, read on the forward strand.
CACATACGGTAAAAGTGTCTTTACATCTAAAACACATTGTTCAGGTGGCATTTTACAAAGAATAAAACGGCATACAGTTTTGTAAAATTTTCGGCAATTTAAATTAGTAGAACTTAAAGACATTATACTAACCGGTATTGAAACTTTTAATTTTCTGGTGGCACAAGCTAGTTCTTCATCTCTCCTGTTCTGCTCTATTGTTTATCACTAATGAATTTAAATATAAATAGGGAATTTAAATATAATTAGGGAAAATAGACAACTGTGTAAATTATTTGTATTAGGTAGGAATACTTGATACCATATTTTTTTTAAGAAAAAAGTAAAAAAAAAAAAAAAAAAACTCTTTAACGACCACAGAAAAACTGTAAGTGTACAAGGAACGTGATTCCCTGAGCTTTCGACACAAAATAACCCAAAACGGGATAACATGCAATTAAAATTAAATGACCGTTTTACCGTTATACACACTAAGTTCCGAGAGTGGAAGTAGGTAGGTAGTTACAACGGTATTCATATATAAAATATTAGAAAACAGATTTTGTGACCAAAATGGTTTTTGTTTCGATTTCTAAATTGTAGACAAATATTTCCTTCCGAAAATAGAACCAACGAGAATTTACGACTTAGAATTTAATTTCAAGACAACAGTAAAACTTCTGTAAAAAGGTTCCATAGAATAAATGCAATTATTCTATAAAAGCATATAAAAAACTTTTTTCGCTGTTTGCGCTGCGGAGGGGGATTCGTATATTTTTATAGCACGAGAAAAGTACAGTCAAAACTAGTTTTAAAATAAGTTGGTTTAATAAGACTGTGATGCTTTAACCAAAATTCATGACTTGTCTGTCTTTTATTTTAAGCAGACTTTGCAAAAATGTGGCTTCCATTTAAAAATTTTTTTTTTTAATATTGGTAACAGGCAGTCACTTTGGAAAACTGTAGTTGTATTACTACTGTGGTAGTTTAGTATTTCTCTCGATAACCAATAATGGTACGTTGGAGATGTTGAGTTTGCCGCCTGTTAAGTTTTGACTCTAGTATAGTGGAGAATATGCAAAACAAAAATAGATAACTGCAGAATCTGTTTGCAAACGTGACTATTGCATCATATTTTGAGTGAGTCACTTAACTATCACTAAATATTAATAAATGAAGTTTAATTCCTTATGGACGTTCTTATCAGGTTTAACTGGCCGTTGTAGTGATAAAAATTAGGTCTGAAAAATGTAGTTGTATAAATAATTCGTCTTGAAGATTGAAATACGCTGAGTGGGTAAGACCTTCCAAATGAGATGAATTGGGTTTGACACTAAATTTCTACTGATGATGAGGTTCTAATTCTGGAGATCTGGGGAGTAACTTTTTATTTTCTGGTTCTTTCTAACCCAGTGTAGTGTTACCTATTAGAATAGTTCTATTTGACCCATAGATGGGACTCTATCATTGAAAATACTTGAAACCTTTTAACTGTGTGCAAACAATATTAAGTTTTAGATTGCAATACTAAAAATCATGTAACTGGGAGCAAGCGAATGGATAATGATGAAACAGCAACTGATGGTGAGGCTCGATTCTTCGAATTCTGGGAATATGAGTACCTCTTCATTGCCATTAATCTGGTATTCACTCTGACCCGAGTGGTAGCACCTGTTAGGGTCGCAGATATGGTTTAAATAGGACTTTACTTTTTCTAGAGTATATAATTATCATTCGAAATTTGAAACCAAACGGCTGTGTACAAGTTGTTCGCATTTAAGAAGGAATACTTGTTAACAAGAAATACTAACGTTAAATAGTGATTTATGAAACCAGTTAACTGTCTGTAAACGAATGAGATCTGGATCGTTTAAAAATGTTACCAACAAAATATTCACTTACAAATTGTGTGTGTGTGTGTGTCTAAAAAGATTATATATGCGGCATTAGATAACCCACAAGGATTGACATAAAACTTAGCCAAAGCACCATACTTGAGTATCCAAGAAAGATCTTGATAATTTTAATTTAGTGTTCTACCAACTGAACCATATCCGAATACAGGAGATTGGACAGGAAAAGCCTGGAAATTTTCTGTTTGCCAACGATGGTGATATTAAACAGAAAGTATCTGTTCTGTAAAGTCATGCTGGAAGCAAATAGATTGTCCTTTAGATAAATCTTCCGTGGGAGGTTCGGGAGTATTGGAGCAGCCTGGCTGATAAATGATATAGTGCTGCGCGTGACTGCCAGTGTACGTATACGTTTGTCTGTCTTTGGAACGGTACTACTTCCTGGACGATACAGATCAAGGAACGAGAGAGAGAGAGAGAGAAAAGTGAATTAGTCGAAGAAAATTTATCACTGTTATGTCACCGCAGACATTAAAGTGAGCCTAAAGTATAAGGTTTAAGCAACCGGGAGCTTATCTGATCTCTGTAAATATAATATATATGAGGGGGAATTATGTATGAAAGGAAGAGTTACCGTGGCGTAATGGCTAAAGTGCTGGACTGCGACCTCGAAATAAGCGATTTCGGACTCCATACTCGCTATCACGTTCAATTTCGAATTAGTATCCTTAGATAAAAGTATGAACCTCCTTATCCCTCCAGCAATGGGTTAAATAGTATCATTTGCTCTTCTACAAGCATTGAATAACCCACCAAGATTGATATGCCATTAAATAAAGAAACCGAACTTTGTGAGTTGATGAACGATATTTTTTGTGTGGCTACTATGAAAATAGCATGTTAGTATTAGTTGTTTAAATTTCTGAAAAGAAGCTTGATGTTCTTTATCATTAAGAGTTTCCAAACTATTGTCTTCATCTTTATTATATTCACAACGTGTAGACTTCCGATTTCGACCAGAAACACCTGAAGTCCGGAGAGCACATCGGCCGAAACGTTAATATAACAAAGATGAAGATAAGTCCGAAAACCCTGAATAATAAAAAAGTGTATTGGTAATGAGCATCTCTAAGAGATGCACTAATAGAAATAGTAATATCGTATTGACGAAAGCTACCAGACTCCTTTTCGAAAAGGTTTGTGTAAGTTTACAAGACTTGGATTATCATTCTCTGCCGTGAATTTAATTTGTTAGAACATTGGAGAATCCTTCATTTGCAGTCACTGACCTGTTGGTGTGAATTGGAAAATGCTAACTTTATTCTCAGCAGAGAGTAGAACTCCTCACCCCACCCCGAAAAAAAAAAAAAGAATACATCGTGTCTTTGGTATGTCACTAAATTGCATCTGATTGTGAGGCTCCAAATCTGGAAAATGTGGGTTATTCCTTTCGTGACATTTCTTCCAGGCCCGCTTTTACACGAGGTGCTAGTACCTCTGGATCAAATAAATTTGTTTAAATATCATTTGTATTCGATAGGATCATATTAAAAAAACAAATACTATATATACTTGTGGGGTATCCTCGTGACATAATGGTTGAAGCACTGGACTGAAGAATCGTAGTGAGTTCAAATACCTGTTGCGCTATTACATGGTGCCTTCAATAAGTTTCCAGACTTTTTTTGTACAGGCATTTAAAATTGATGTAGACTCTTGAAAATTCAGTATCTTATTGCTATACATCTTATGAGATATCAGCAGCAATTGGAATACATCCTACTAAAGTCTGATTGTCACAGCTGGTCAATTTCAAAAAGCAATCTGGACGTGGGGTACACTTTAGAAGAACAATATGCAATGAAATTCTGTTTAAAACTTGGAAAAAATGCATGGAATCCTTCAGACTGCTTTTCGACCATCTTGCATGAATCGAGCATCAGTTTTTGAGTGGCATAAGAGATTCAAAGAAGGCAGGGAGTCTGTGAGGGATGATGAAAGGTGTGGGAGGAGTAAGAAAGTCAATACACCGCAGCTGATTTGCCAAACGGTTAAGGTTACTATGTTGAGGTTTTAAGGGTGTTCAGGAAGAGATTCCTTGGGAAGAGGCCAGCACTCTTTAAATCGGTTCAGTGGCATTTCCACCAGGACAAAGCACCAGTCTACAACTCCATCCTTGTCACAGACTATTTGACCAAGATGGGCATCAAGACAGTTCCTCAGCCTCCCTATAGTCCAGACCTTGCTCCCTGTGACTTTTGGTTATTCCCTAAGCTCAGAGGCTGTCGTTATGAGACAATTGAGGATATGAATGAGGCTGTGACGAAGGTCATTGACACGCTTACACAAGAGGACGTCGATGGGGCCTTCCAGAAGCTATTGGAACGGTACAACAAGAGCATTGCAGCTGGAGGAGATTACTTCTATGGGGACTAGAGTTTCATGTGTGTACTATCAATAGAAGTGACCATATTAAAAAAAAATAAATAAATAAAAAGTCTTGAAACTTATTTAATGATCCTCATACGTTCACGTTCGAGCAAATACCTTTGGGGAAATATATTGAACCCAGCTAAGGGTTCAGTAGCACCGATACTGTTCTTGAGGGATGGCTTTGGCATTAAATAATCTACAAAGGTTGATATACCATTAAACAACGAAACATACTTCGTGCAATAAACGACGACTCCTTTATTGCCACAAAAATGTTTTTATCCTTTACTGTGTGTAATGAACGACCTCCTAAATTTAGGTTATGCTAGCGTATATCTTGTCTAATGATTGACTCTTTTATTTTAGGTGAAGAAATTAATCGTTCATTACTCCAAGATACACGGGTATACAAAAATTTAAATAATAAAGTACAATAAAGGTGATTCCCTTCACATCTTGGCATAAAATAATCCTGACATGCTATTAAGATCAAAGAATCAATCAAATCTCTTGCTATTAAAGTCAGTATCTTACTCGATATCTTGAAGTTTATTTGGAAATATTTAAAACTTTTTTTCAAAACCTTTATTAGTAGCCTCGTGTCATATTCCAGATTTAAAAAAAAGACTCCAGTAAAATTCACATAATTTTTCTTCATTCAGGATGTATGAAAATAACTTTGTAACTGTATGCAAATTGTTTGTTAGGAATATTTGATAATATTTGTCACTGTCTCCCACCAGACAGGACTTGACACAAGGTTAAAAGCCCGAAGGCCGATTAAAGAGGGGATAAAGGGGAGGGGAAGGTCGGGAACGAGCCGAGACTCGAACCCTGCTAGTCATTGACCCACTAAGTGCAATGTGGATCTAATGAGTCAAGCCGTATCACGGACCTAAATCTAGGTCAAGGCACGTATGCCCGTATATAGCTTGAACTAGACCGTGAGGTCTAGTGCTATACAAGGGGTCTGAAAAGCAGCTCGCCCACCCGAAGGTTGCCCACTCGTAGCTGTGGGCCTATTCGACCCCGAGTCTGCTCTTGGTTTCGATCGCCCATCCGGCACGAATGCCAGACGGCCCAGCCAAAAGGTCGAGAAACGATAGACAGGAATATTTGATATCATAAATCTGTGCAAACAAATTACTTTTAAAAAGGAATAGTTTCTTGAAATCATAAGTATATAAATTATTCGTATCGGACAAGAATACTTAATCCAGTAAAACAGTGTAACCAAATCATTATTTACTAATAATATATATATATATATATATATATACCAACCCCCTCCACTCAGGCAGGATATGACACAAGGTCAATTTTTAAGCGGAGTTTTACAGTTTGAATTCAGTTTCCCTTCTCCTAGACTAGTTGCCTCACCAGGCTGAAGAACCTAGTCTGCCCTACTATTTACCCATAGCTGGAGGGAGAATAATTGGCTTCATACCTTTCCCAAAGGTATTAGTGTTATGTGAAATCCAATCAGTCTCGTCCAGGATTTGAACTCGTGTCGTGTCCATTTCCTACGACGGTAACCATTACACCACGGGCACATCCTCACGATTATTTACTAATGAATAAATAAAATAGGGCTATTAAAGAAATGGTTAAAGTGGATTGTGGAAAAATTAGTTATTGTTATGAAACATTTACAAATAAATCAAATTTCTGTATTAATTACTCCATAAAGATTTGATATGCCATGCATTTTTCTCGGGCTTTTTTGCTGTCTTTCTTCGCTAACTGATAGCATTTACAGTTTGAATAAAGACGTGTTTCAAGAAATTTACATCAATATTATTTCCATTAAAAAAAAATCAAGACTTAATTTCACGATGACTCTTACAATCGTGAAACTGAGTCATGAGTATTTATCCAGTCTTTGATTCCCCCCGCCCCATATCTTTATATTTTTTACTATTGAAATATACTGAGATATTGCTCGGCATTTTTTACTGATCAAGTGTGTTATGACCTTTCGTGATCTTTCTCACGTAACCAGAGGCATGTTTGAATTTTGCAACTTCCTATTGTCAATCAACTTCTGCACCGAGCGATCTTGCAAACAGTCAATGGAATGATGAACCCAACGTCTCCATTGAGTATTTTCAAATTAATTCTAGCAATACTTAAACAGCGGGACTGTGGTGTGACGGATACAATACTTACCAACCTACATTCAGAAGGAACTTTGGAATCACATTTCGATGTTTGATAGAAAATCAACCAACGAACAATAATTACATTTTTATATTTATCATACCAGTTGACTTTGATCGCATAAATTTACGATGGTAGTATCAAAGGACATTTCAAAGTTTATAGGTCAATTTTATGCAGCTTTTGATGAAAGCAAGACTGGATTTATGTATGTCATGATCGGTTGGTGGGTGCTTTAACTATAAAGCTGTATAAAAAGCGATTGGCTTGTAACAATTGCCAGCAAGAGAAGCGGGAGTCGGAGGATATTAATGTTTTCATCAGCATTGGGTTATTGCATATTTTCCTTTTCATGGCTTGTGAAAATAAGTTGACCTTAGTCGAGGATGGCTCGAAGGCTCGTTTTTCAATAGCTACAACACAGATGTGTAAGGGAGTCGCTACTCCATTCCCAGGATTGCTCCACTTTACCCTTGATCCTCACTTTATAATACTGAGAGTTAAACAAGGCGGAATCAAGTACCTTTTTATTTATTTATTTTTTTTTTTTTTTATTTATTTATTTTTTTTTTTTTGAGTCTTTGGTATGACTCTACCTAGGATTGAACCTCTGTCTCCCGGACAATTGGCGAGCACTCTAACTTGAAGAAATATTTTGTAACTTGAATGTTCAACTATTAAATAAAATTGTACATTTTTTTACTTATAAGTTTATTTACTGCTAAATGAAAAAAAACAAAGTGAACACTTTCTATGGGTGCGAATTCCATCATTTTTGCCAGGATAAGTGTGTGTGTAATATATATATGACTGAACTAGATGAATAGACAAGTAACATATTCCCTACGCAGACATTTTGCTGGGAATGTTAAACTAGCTTGGGAATACCAAAACAGAGCGCAAGATACACTTTCAAGTCAAAGGGTTGAGGAGAGACACTTTGATTCGACAGTGTACAGATACTCTACTCCTATTTAAAAGTGCTGATACATGCAAAAATAATCCCGTCTCTTTTTTTTTTTCCCCGAGACTATGCTAACATAATGTTGGAAGGAACAAAAGACTAATTTAGATCTTTGAACTCTGCTGTTGAAAAGAAACGTTTAAAGACGAACAGAAATAGATCCATGAAAGCTAAAGCTGTGTCTGTACTTATATATCCATCCCCTCTCTCTCTCGACAGCCAAGTCAGCTAAGGCTATAGAATACGCCGACAACATTTTACAGAGGGATAAAACACTAAACTGTGTCTGATGGAGATGGTCTTGTTCTGGAGCTTTGAGGAACGTGGATTATTTTCACAGCTATTACTTTTAGATCCACTCTGATCCTGAGAGGATCTGATCCAAATAGAGCTGTTTTGCCATTTAACTGTGAGCAAACAAATTACTGATCTTGAATTGTTAGTATAACATATCATTATTGGAAACTAACCGGTTCATTTGCCAAGTCGGCTGGGGCTGAAGAATACACCGACTGCTTCTCTGCAGAGGGGTAAGACCCCCCCCCACCAACGAGTGTCATGGATATGACACTAAACAATCTGATGGTGAGGTTCCAGCAGTGCAGGAGCTTTGGGGAATGCGGAGTACCCCTTCATTGCCATTGCTCCCAGGTCCACTCTGGCCCGGAGTGGTAGCACCTGATAAGGGTCCTATCTATGGGTTAAATAGAACTACGTGCTTCTTTCACTATACTGATTTTTGCATTTAAACTGCGTATTTATGCTAAACTGAATTGTTTAAAATAGAACTGTTTTGACATTGGAACTGCTTACTAATGCTGAACTGAATTGCTCAGAATAGAACTGTTTTTAACGTCTAAACTGTGTACTTATGCTGAACTGAATTATCTGAAATAAAACTGTTTGACATTTAACTCTGAATATTGCCCAGTCAGCTGGGGCTGTAGAATACACTGACTGCACTTCTGCAGAGGGGTATTACCCCCCCACCCGCTAACGAGTGTCCTGGATATGACACTAAACAATCTGATGGTGAGGTTCCAGCAATGCTGGAGCTTTGGGGAATGCGAGTACCCCTTTATTGCCATTGCTCCCAGGTCCACTCTGGCCCGGAGTGGTAGCACCTGATAAGGGTCCTATCTGTAGGTCAAATAGAATTAACAGCATACTTATGCTAAACTGAATTGCTTGAGTAAAACTGAATAGTTTTGAAATAGAAATGACTTTTACAATTAAACCGTACTTACATATAAACTGCGTGCTTATGCTTAACTGAATTATTTGAAATAGAACAGTTTTTCGAAATTAAAACTGTATTTACACTTAACCGAATTGTTACTTACAACTGCTTGAATAGTTAGAAATGGAAATGTTTTTGACCATTAAACTGTGTACTTATGCTAAACTGAATTATTTTAAATAGAACAGATTATTTACATAAAAATGGATTTGGCGTTAAATAACCTACAAAGGCTGATATGCCATAAAACCCAACCAACCAACCGGTTCATTGGCCAAGTGGGTAGAGCATGCGCCATGAGTCTGGGAGACCAGGGTTCAATCCCAGTGACTCGTGTGTAACTCTTATCTAAGTGGCCATATAGCTTTCAATATTCCACTCTGGCCCTTACTAGGCTAGACGAGGTGTCGGAGAGGCTCGATCCGATCATTGGGCAGATCACGTCAGACCCTCTTTCGTAGTCTTGCAAAAAGTTTTGTAAAATTCAAAATTAAACAGCGGTGGCTAAATAGTTAGACATGCTGAAAAAAGGCCGATACTTCCCCTTTTATCACAAGGTGAGTACTCATCTTGAGAATGAAAACCAAGAGATCCTACGTTGTTGGTCTTTTTTCTCAGTGTGAGTATACTGTGTAGCTATGATTTTCCAAGGTGAATGGGTTTCTCCCCTTTATAATGCTTCGTGGTGGGTAGAGAGAAGTCGGTGAACTCATTAGAAATCGCCAATGATACAAAAAACAAAACACAAGCGGAAAATTACAAACTCAAAAAATAGACTCTGATCAGAGCCTCTTTCCTAAATTCCTACGGTTGAAGTTAACAGAAGATTCTCCGATCACGAAGTTGTCCCATTTTATAACTGCAAACAAGGTGTTATTGACGCCCGAAGAATCTCCAAGAAAAATGACAAAATAATCTAAACAAATTCAGATATTTTCAACTTCAACACCCCCCACAAAAAAACACTGAATTTTTTTAATTGAAAAAAAAAAGATATACTATAAATAAAAACGAAATATATGAATCCCAAACCCAATCGAATGTCACAGTTGCTAAAGACTTGGGCACCACAAAGAAATATGCGCCAGACCACTATAATGTAAAAGATATAGAGAAAGTGGAATAGACTACAAAGACTGTAAACAAGCACTGAACTGCACAAACTGTAAACAAAACAATGCAGCTTCTTCAAAAGGGTGTGATGTATGGAATAAGAATTGCCTGTGGTGTAATGGTTACATTCGTAGGAAATGGACCTTTCGATACGAGTTCAAATCCTGGACGAGGCTGATTGCATTTCACATAGCACTAATACCCATGGGAAAGGTATGAATCCAATTATTCTCCCAACAGTTATGGGTACATAGTAGGGTAGACTATTTTCTTTAGACTTGGAAGGGCAACCAGTCAAGAAATGTAACTTTGTCACATTCGGCCCGTGCAGAGCGGCAGGTAAATACATACTTAAAGATGTTGGCCTACGCGACAGACTCTTCATAAAACATTTCCTAGAGGAGAGAATTTTCCAGACACGAGTAAATAACACATTCTCTGATCCAAGACTCCAAGAAATAGGTGTACCGCAGGCTAATATCCTAACTGTGATCTTCATAATTAAAATTACCAAGATAACAACCTGTCTCGCCACCCCAGAAAGTAACAATCACTTTATGTCGATGACTTCCCCATTTATTACAGCTCCAAAAATATGGCTACCGTAAGAAAAATTCAGAAATGTATCTCCAAAATATCAAATTGGAACATGGGAAATACATTTAAAATCTGAAATAAAAAGACCAAATGCATGCACTTCTTCCGAATTCACAAAATGCACAACCACCCTGCCCTAAAACTAAATGGAAATGAAATACCCATAACCCATCAATACAAATTCCCACACATACTGGGGTGCTGACAAGACCCTAATCAAATTATAAAGATCCCTAATATGATCAAAGCTTGATTATGGCTGTTTCATATATGGAGCAGCCAGAAAGTTCAACCACCGCAAGTTTGATACATCCATTACGATGACTCTGTATCGTCTTAGGAGCATTTACTACCTCTCCAATAGAAAACTATTACAAAAAATCTCTCTCTCTCGATATAAACTTGCTTTCCAATACCAAACTTAACTTATCTCATGCCAGCAAAACCCTTCCCGTAACTGTATAAGGTACAAAAATCTGTTTGAAAATAGCTATCAAACCTCTTAATCTAAGAGTCTCAAAACTGCACCGGAGATCATGAATAAACAAAAAGTAAAACAAGAGCTAATCAAATTATCCAAATCTAAACTCCCCCTCACTTTCCAAAGAAATTCCTCAACTTCCAAAATAACTTCCCTGTTCACTAAATCCATACAGATTGGTCTCAAAAGGCAGTCAATGTTGGTTATGCAGCTATCCGCCCAAAACAAAAATTGCTATGTCTTCCAAATGAATCATTACTCTATAGTGCAGAAGTCAGTTATTTACCTAGCCGCGAACTAACAACAAATCCTTCAAATTTATCTTCTCAGATTCCAAATCAGTTCTAGCACTACATAACAAAGACACATCAATTCTTATCAAAAAACCTCTTAACAAGGCTGCAAAAAAGCACTTCTGACAGACATGTCCAACACAAAAATCCTATATACTGATACTAAAACTAGTCATTTGCAAATTCATACATGAAAAAGTGGCAAAAGTTATTGGACGATCAAACATACAAAATACCGTTGGTGAGTGATCAGCAGGTTACAAATGTAGGAGAGAGAAAGAAGTTATACTTTCCCCGAATTCCGATTTACAACACCCACATCACCCACTCACACCATCTAAAAAGAGATGCCCCAGTTTGTTCAGTGTGCTAAATACCGCTAACACTCAAAAACATTCTCTTAAAATCAGGCAAACTTGCCTAAAATATTACCAAGCAAGCAACCTAAAAGACCTCTTCAGAAACACCTATCCAAAGGACATCTTGATTTTTCTAAAAAACTAAAAATCTTTTCACGAAGATCTAACCAAACATAATTATAAAAACACATACCCTAAAACCTATGAAGGAAAACAAAAAACAATCTAACCATTTTTTTTTATTTTTTTTTTTTGGCATTCAAGGATCCACATCGGTTGATATGCAGTTAAACAAAGCTCAAACTTTTTCTCTATCTTTCTCATGCATTTCAAAATGTAAACGGTTCCTTTCTTACCCCTTCACCGTGTAATACTTTTTGCACACATTTCAAAAAAGATTTCTCATGGAAAACCTTTCATACACATATGCTACTGAAATATCTACACACGCAGCTGTAGTTTTGCTTTCTCCAATTTCACTCAACGTCCAAAATAAACAATTAATTAGTTTTTAGCAAAGCCCTAAACCTCAAGAGTAATAATGCTGGATACGCCGAAGATCAGCTTTTGAATAACTTCTGTTCTCTAACAACCAGTGCAGTAGGCCAATACGCTGGAGATAAGTGACGATAGAGATAGATTAATATTATTTTCAAGGACATTAAGCCACGCGCATGTAAAAAAGATAAATATCTACCAAAATAGATTATGTATTTGTATATGCCTATTAGACGAGCTGTGAACCATTTGGATTCCTGTCTTAACAAAGGTCTATCAGAATAATCATGCTTTTATTCGAGAAAGTTAAATATTCTAATAAGCATTTCAGTTTTAAACACTTACCATCCTCTCTGCTACAATCAGGATGCGACACGAGGTCAAATTTAAGAGGAGTTTAACAGGTTTGAATTCTGAGTCTTCCTTCTCCTAGACTAGTTGCCATACCAAGATTAAAGAGCACGGTCAGCCCTACTATTTGACCACTGCTGGAGAGAGAATAATTGGATTAATACATATCTCAAGGGTTTTAGCGCTTTGTGAAATACAAACATTGTCGTCCAGGATTTGAACTCGGATCTCAGTGTCCATTTTTTATAACGGTAACCATTACACTATGAACGCCTCTAAATCAGTATTTATAATTTGAATGATTTAAAATCATTTTCTGTTGGCAGGGTTTATAATAGGCAGACTATATCCCCTGGATAGGGGTAAGACCCCCCCCACAAAAAAATAAGTTACTATGCTGGTGGGGCTTATAATATGCTGACTGTGTGTCGTGCAGAGGTGTCAGAACCCCCCCCATTCAAGAAAAAGCGTGTTCTGGTTTATAACTCGGATATATTTTATGGTGAGACGACAGATCTGGATATCTGGGGAGTGTGGAGTACTTTCGTTGCCATTATTCCCAGGTCGACTCTGACTCGGAGTGGTATAACCGTTTAGGGCCACATTGTTGGGAGCAAATAGATCGGTTTGCAATCATTCGTATTCGATAGGACCGTGTGCAAAAATAACTCAAGAAAAAATCCAAAAATGTATATATGATTGTACAATGTACGCTATTACCGTAGTTCCAGGCATGAAATAACCCTAGAAAAGTTTATATGCCGTTAAAATCAATCATAAAAAAATCATTCAGTTGCAAAGTGATTTACAATTTCTTTATTCTCAGAAGCATTAAATTTATTGCTATGAAGGTCTCGCCATGATGTGCCGTTTTCTGCTAGATTACGTATATATATATATATATATATATAAACACCTGTAAATGATTGTGTGTGGTCAAATGTATAAACAAGCATACGTATTTTTTTTCTGTCTATATACATATTTTTCTTTGTGTGTATAATATATATACACTCGTATTTACAATCGTGGTGATCCATAAAATATAAAAACACTAGAAGTGTAAAAAAAAAAAAAATTACACACACACTCACAATGTGGGCGTATAAAACCGACAGCTTTATTTTACACTTTTATGTTGCTTTTAGACTTTTGGTGAGGATTCTATATAAAACAGAACCGATCAAAACGAATTGATTCTTTGTGGCACTTAAAAACACAATTGACGAATAAATCTGAACTTTACTGATATGATTTTCTTTTTCTTTTTCCTGTTTTTTTTTTTTTTTTTTTTTTTTTACACAATGATCAAGGAAATTATTTAAGATCTCTAGAAAATATTTCAAATAAGCATCCATTCAGCATGAAATGAAATCAATGTGCGAGTCATTTTCTTCCCGAAAATAATTCACGAAATACTTACTGGTTTTTTTTCCAGTTCTTTTGCACCGTAAAATAATAATGATTAATTTTTTTTTCTGTTATATATTATAGAATGGAGATTATATTCTAGTAGAATATTTTTTTGATTATAAAAGGAAAAAACTTTATCCTCATCATAACTTATCCAAACCACATTCTCGCCCAGTCGGCCGGGCTTAGAATACACACTGTATTCCTTGCTGAGAGAGTAAATCTGATCCTCCAAAAAAAGTAATGTTCTTGGGATAACACTAAAATGCATCTGATGGTGAAGTTTCAGTTGTCATTACCCCCATTTCCACTCTGACCCGATATGGTAGTGTCACGTGGTCTACCACTGAGAGGAGAGAAATAAGGAATTACAACTACCCTCCGTGTTTGAATTAACAGGCCGCTAAAGACTGACCGTTAAAAGAGAAATAAGGAATGTAGGTCAATTTTGGCCGGCCGTTGAAGGAAGAAAAGGGAAAGGAAGAAAAAAGGCTAAATGATTGGCCTGAACCCTAAAGCGGAAGTAGCCCCCTTTCCGTCAGCGGAAATAGGGAAAAAGAATATCAGTTTAGAGGACAGAGGTCGCCGTGAGAGGACGCGGGATATGATGCCAAACCCCGGGTGAAAAAGCGAAAGAGAGCTCTGGAAAAGATGACTGACACATTCAAGCCGAGATATATATATATATATAACCTCGCTAGCCCGTAAAAGAGAAGATAAGTAAACATTAAGGCTGTTTCTCCCTACACCCTTCTTAAGTATTGCAATTACTCTCTCTCTCCCTCAATTTAAAGAAAGGAGACAGAAAGGGAAAAGGAAGGACATTTATATTTATGTATTATCCGCTGATAATATAGCCGACACGGTGAATATGCGTGTCCGCGTGTATATTAAAAACCTTGTCATATTTTAAGGTCCCCACGTGTTGAAATTTATTCATTGTGTTGTCTGCCTGTCAAGTTGTCTATTTCATGTTTGTTTACAGCTTCGTTCGCCTCATGTTACTCTCGCCTAAATTGCCCTATTCTTTCTTTTTAAAAATATTATACAGGAAAACGGAACAGTTGACTACTATAGTTAATATTATTATATCAAAACCTAGAGGCTCATATCTTCCATTATCCTAGGGAGAGGAAGAGCTAGTGGCCTGGTGAGTGTGTGTGTGTGTGTGTTAACGTGAAGTTTGGAAACCCCTTGCCAGCGGTGGTCAGTTTAACCCCAACATAATCTGCCGGTTCCTATATGCCCGAGAAAGGACTCTGTACTGGGACTTATTCTACGAGGGATCAAGTGCCAGGCCGCCCCGTCTTCAAAAGTGCCAAAAATAAATTCTCGTCTTGGGATTTTAATAATTTTGCCGTCACAGTAGTATTTGATTGGGTCATATCTATAGGTCAAATAGACTTGTTTAAAACTTCTCCGCATTCGATAGGATTACTTGATACCATATAACTGTGAATTATTTTAAGAATAGTTACTTGAAACTCTAATTGTTAACTAAGAATTATTATTAGTTACTTGAGCGCATAACAGTGCGCAGAGAAATGACTTATCAAATAGAATTTCTTGAAACCATATAATTATTAGTCTTTCATAGGAATACAAACGTGTGATGATTATTGGTATTAGCTAGGAATACGTGATATAACTCAGAGCAAATGTAGATATAAACTTACGCTGACTAAAGCAGCAGCCGAAATTCGTAACTAAAAAAACATGTAGGCAAATTTGAGGACAACGACAATAACACAAACTAGAAAAATAAAACTTAACAAGAGGAAGGAAAGTTACCTCCTTGTTTTATTCATTAAGTAACTGACTTTTTTCTGACAGTCCAAATATTGGTTATATAAATCTGAAAATAAAGACATTGGAACAACGTAAACATACAGGTTGAGTAAAAAAAAATTATCCGGGGGAATGGAGCTGAACTAAAGCCAAGTAAAGTTGAGCAATACACGGTACTTACTCGGACCTTAAACTATTTTTATATAGAGCTGTTTCTTCGATTAATAGTGCTAAGACCAACCCAGCCTATTTAAAACTGATTGATCGAAAAGTAAGATTTATCTACGTTGAATACTGTATTTAGATTCTCTTATAATAAACATTTTAAAAAACATTAAGAAAAGACTTGAAGGAATCTAAAATATATTGACCCTTAATAGCGAAGACTAACACAGCAGCGTTTTCTGTCCTTTATGGAAGAAACATTCATGCATTTGAATATGTTTCGAATAAATTAGGTTTGAGTTTGTCGCATGTTGCTTTTTATACAACCCCCTGTCAAAAAATATGGACGCGCCACTCTTAAAAAAAGTTTCTTTCGTTATTTCTATGAAAAATAAACTAATCACACATCTGAGATAAAATCTATTTTTGTTTAATAGACAAACTTTCTGACTTCATGGAACATCTCAAATTGATTAAAATAATTTGTTTAAACAAATCTAGATTTTTTTTTCTCACAGATTATGAAATGACGATATTTTGAATAAAAGAAATTATGGAATCAACAACAAAAAATCATCACTATTTTGCTACCTCTCCGCAGCCTCATCACGTCGAGTAAATGTTTTCTAAAATTAGTTTGTTTTATGGCATATCAACCTTTGTATGGTAGTGTAGAGAAGAGAAAAATATCGTATTTTGTTTTGGCGCGCAATTTAATTCAACAATGAATTTCACCCAATCAGGATGACATATCCTATTCAGCCCGGACCTTCATTTCCGGCTAGCAAAACGGGTGAGCGGCCAAACACTCCCTCTTCAGCTTGAGACGGCGACCAGAACAGACGTGTCTCTGGTCGACCCTGCTTAGCGATGCTTTTTAGCTAAACAAGCCACCCAGTGGGACATCTCACTGTGGCTTTAACCCTAGCAGCAGCAACATGGACACTCAACGAGGGAACCATCTAATTTATGGATTCTTTGCGTCTAATATATTTTAGACCAAGGAATCCCAGTTGAATATGAATTAGCATGGTTAATGGCAATGAAGGGATCCTTCACTTTTCCCAAAGCTCCAGGATTAGTCTCGCCATCAAATGCAGTTTAATGTCCAAGCTAGGACACTCATTGCGAAGTAGGGTCTTACTTTTCTCGAGAGATGCAGTCAGTGTACTCTACAGCCTCGGTCGACTGGGCTACTCTAAGAGTGGTAAGTCTATATTTTTAGTTTTATTTATCATTTTTGCCGAAGATATAGTTAAGGGAAAATGGTCAATCTTACTTGCCCAGCCGATTGTAACTAGAATATACCGACTTCATCTCTGCAGGAAGGTAAGACCCCCACTCCACCCAACCCCAATGAGTGTCTTGAGCAGGACACTGAACCAGCTGATGATAAGGCTCTAGCCCTGGAGTTTTGGGCAATGTGGAATGCACTTTCATTGTCATTGCTCCTCGGTCAATTCGGATCCGGAGTGGGATACCTGTTAGGGTTTCGTCTATGAGTCAAATTTATATTAGTATGTACGTGTAATTGTCACCCCATCTGCACAAGCAAAATGAGACACAGGTTTAATCATCAAGCGTAGTTAAACAGCTTTGAATTCGGTTTTCCTTCCAGATTGGTTGCTATGCCAAAGTTTAAAAAGTCAGCAATACTATTTACCTATGACGAGAGAAAGAATCGATGCATACCTTTCTTAAGGTTATTAGCGCTTCGTGAAATGCAAAACGGTCTCGTGTAGGATTTGAACAGTTTGCCGTGTCTATTTATTACGACAATAACCATTACCCCACGAGCATCCCCTATTTATCTATATTCATCTTATCTATCGCAATGTTTTCATGAGAACGATTGTATGTTTCCTATGTGTATCCAACTTCATTTCAGCCTATTCGGTGTCGGCTACAGAATCCGCCAACTGCATCTTTGCAGACAAGTCCCTGCCAACTTACGGGTGTCCTGTTATGACTCTAAATCATCTGATGGTGAGGCTTCACAACTATAACTTTCGGGAGTACCCCTTCATTGCCATTACTTCTAGGTCGACTCTGACCCAGAGTGGCAGAATCTGTTGCGGTCCCTACGAGGAGTCACATATACTATACTTAAAACCATTTAACTGAATGCAGACAAACGATTGATGTTAAATTATTATTACATAGAAATACTTAAAACCATTTAACTATGAGCAAATGAAAGAATAATGATAAACTAATTTGTGGAAAATAGTAAAACCTAAAATCATTTAACTGAGTGCTAACAAATAGTTAATATAAACTTGCATAGAAATACTTGATAGATAAAATTACCAATGTTAAATAGCAATAATTGTAACCATTTAACTTTGGGCAAACAAATGAGCTCTGACTTAGTTTTTAGGCAATATTTTTAACTATTTCGTTAACAGATCATATATTCAACATATATAAGCAGGATTTGATATTAGATAACCTACAAAGGTGTATATGCCACACAACGTAACCAACCATCTTTATATTTCTATATAAAATGCAATTCTGAGTGGGCAGTTTCCTTCTTTCCAGTTACCGAAATATTTATACATATCCTTTATTTTTCTCTTTAGTTTTTTTTTCTGTCTTTCGGAAGACATTGTGCAAGGAGTTTATCTTCCTATATTTAATTCTCCAAACAAAATTTTCTGTTCATTCGTTATTTTTAAGTGCTAACAAAAGGATTCGTGTTAATAATAGTAATAATATAATAATTATATTAGTTTACAACCCCTGACGAATAGCTCCTATGAGAATCCGGGCTTATTTTAATAAAATTATTTTTTTAAGTTTCCTTTATTACTTGACTCGTTTATATTACAGATAAATGAGTTATATGCTTTCAGATTATTTTTCGTCGAATTGTAAATTACCATGCGTTCTGTTTTATGATGAATTTTATTAAATTTCCATCAAAACATTTAATCTTGTCAAAAATAAATCCCGTTCTTTTTGTGGGAATTAATAATTAAACTTGTGCGTTTGCTGCTATCCCGACCTAGACTCGGGGAACCTCAAGGTCTCGCTAGGAAACAATTTACTACTAAAACAATTTAAAGGGCTCCCTGATTATTTTAGTTTTGCTGCCTCTCGAAATGATTAGTTCCAAACTCTACAATTTTTGTGATAGGAATTCATGGGCTTAACAAGAAAAAACCTTCTACAAGGGAAACCCATACATAGTATAGATGTATAAGATATTTTCGTGTTTGTTTCATTTTCGTATTTTTTTAAATGAAACTTTAATTCCTTCATACCACATTATCACTGTTGAAAATGACTCTTATCAAAGATGTGAGGGTTTTGATCTTTTCTATTGCTGAAGAAATCTCTGCAAGGAATTGATAAGAGTATTTAACAAAGGAAACATGCATGCATCTATAAGGAGATAATAAATGTTTCTCTTGGTTATTGGATTAAGTCTATTGGTCACCACCTGATCATAAGACAATCCCAGAATCCATCTCGGTCTCTTTGGTCTCTGTTCCTTGAACAGTAAGTACGTCCTTCCTTTTGCCACTGTAGGAACAATTGAGATTTTGTCACATCTTCCGCCAATAGACGTTCTCTCGACCCGTCATTATATCGTAAAGGCTTTGATCACCAAACTCAGACTTTTACCATTTTCGTACTCGTTTCATTTACTCTTTATGGAACAATAAAGGCATATTCTATCTGTTAGGGCACGTGTATGTAATCTTGTTAATATTTTCACTGTGTTTATTATGCAGCAAATGTTTCTATTTGTGTAAATAAGCTTGTCTTTCCTGCTGTTTCTTTATTGTGCCATTGATATGCTAATGTTGGACCTTGATGAGTTGGCACGCGCCTAAATATCCTCCCAAGCACAAACCAATTCAATGTCTTTAACGTTTTCATTGTCGTAAGTAACAATAGTCGAACTCATACAGGTTCGTATTTTCCACCTGCTGCAGAATCATATTTCCCCATGACGTACTGGTTAAACTGCTAGACTGTGTCATCGCTGTAAGCGAGTTTGAACTTCAGTTATGCTATTATTGTTCCGCAATGTTGATTGAGAAAGAACGCCCTCATCCATCCTTAAACTAAAGGTCAAATAGTACCACTACTATTCTTCTACCAGTTTGTTCTTGTCTCTTTGAATAACGTGTTGCGTTCCATGTTCCCGCTTCCTTCACTGATCTTGCTTAGCAAACCGTGTTCGAAAATTATTTTTCTGTTGCCAGATCGAGGTCCTTAAATGATATTTAGATGATGTTGCTGTAAAAATAATAAGCAGATATTTACTAATTTTTGATTTGTCCAATTGATAGTGATAGGAATAGAGGATGTACATCTTTTTAAATGGTTCAAAACTACTTTTCCCGGGTTGACCACCCACTACTAAAATACATTAAAAATGATTCTTGTCTACTAACCTCTGTCTGTACTCTTCAGTTTTTAATGAACTATAAGAAATGGCCCTTTCCTTCTCAAGGAAAGACTTCTCTTTCTATTTATATCTTTTTTATAATCTGTCGACCTCCTTAATTTTTTAGCTATCCTTTTCATATTAATATGCACACATTCTTCTACATGCGTATAGGGTACATACAGATATCTTCGTATATGTGTGTGTATACCCAACCCCTTTCGCCACAAGGTAGATTTTTGAACGAAGTAGAGACATTTTGAGTTTTCCTTCTCTAAGACAGAATAACCCCGGCTTTACCCACAGCTGTGAGGAGAAAGCGAAAGATTCATGCCTTTTTCGAAGAACATTAGTGCGAAATGAAACAAAGCTTTGTTCAGGATTTGAACTCGGGTCGTCGATTCAATTTTCTGAGGACGATAACTTTTACGCTAAACTCGCCAACATATACGCATCGCTGATACGCATGCATATTCCAATAGAGGCGCTCGCACCAACAAGTATATATCGAATTGTACCCAATTATATGCATCCTCTCTGGATGTTTATAGGGTAACACATGCACGACTTTCCTTCTTTTTTTTTCCTTTGTCTTTTTCTTGTTTTTCTCTTTTTTTTTTTTTTTTTTTTTTTTTTTTTTTTTTTTTTTTTTTTTTTTTTTTTCGGTGCATTGTTTTATTTCTTTTCATTTTCCCTATTGACCCTCTTCTTCCCATTGTTCTTTTTTGTTAGTCTCTCGCCCTCTTAGTCTTCTCCTCACCTCCATTTTTTTTTTCAGCATCTCTCTCGCTCTCTCTCGTTCTCTACCTCTTCTTTTCTTGGCCTCCTTCACTTTCCGTATCTCTCTTCGTGTCTTCCTAACCCTATTTAGCATCCGAAACGCCACCATCTTCTCGTATTCATGGAAATCAAAATGTTAGCTTTCGATACAATCCATTCAAATTGACTTTTCATCCCCGTAGGTTTCTATCATATTCTATTCTAACTTCATTCAATTTTCTTTCATGTTATGTAATATCGATGTCTTTTATTCTTGGAAACAAGTCTGTATATCATCTCTATCATTTTCCCCCATTGGAGCACAACTACCCACAACCAGTCCTCACCCATCATTTCATCCTCTACTCACCTTCCCATCCCCAATTTTTGCATTGTAAACTAGAATCGATTATTCAAGACTTTTCAAGATCTAACAAGAACTGGGTATGTCCTACTAACCTTCTAAAGAAAATGTCTTTTCTGTCATTTATATTGTATGTAAAATAACATTGTTCCGAGATATTTATCTATTTAGTGATATTATCTATAAATTCCTTTTATTATTCTTGCAGAATATTTTTTAGGTATACTCCCCGTTTTCAATATATAAAAAAAATATTTTTTAAATTGAAATTTCTTAGAAAAAACATTTTCAAATATTTACAATCTACCGTTTGTTTCTCTTTTCTTTTTTTTTTTTTCTTTTTTTGTACGGTACAAAGAAAAATTTCATTCAACGAAAGCCTAATGCAAAATTCAATCAGCAAGAAAATATTCATGGCTTAAAAAAATGAAATCTTATTTCATTTTTTTTTTTTTTTTTTTTAACCACTTCACATTAGCCCTTTCTATCTGATCTTAATTTCTTTTCTCTCAGTATCATCATCTAGTATTGGAAAATTTATTTAATCCAACTTAAAATATTTGTTAATTATCAACCAACGTAATACTTTTTGTGTGTGAAGTTTTATGAGAAAAGTGAACACATAGCTAAGTCAAATTTATACTGCACATACTTAAGCACTTATACATATATAGACCCAAATAAAAGCACAATCAGATTAATACTTAGCTTAGGTTCTTCGTTTGCTTTTCTTTCAAAGTATAGTTGTCTTCGAAGATTCATTACTTTTCAGATGTGTAACGTTGGTTATTTGAAGTGACGTCATTTCATGTCGAAAGGTTTTTGTTGACTGACGTTGTTTGTCATGCGTGTCTTTTTAAACAACGTCTGCTTATTTATAGTTATAAAATTGATATTTACACAAAGACAGCTTTTTATTCTCAACCAATAAAAAAACGTCCTTTTTAATCATTCTTAAAAATTAATACTTGTGAGAAGTTATATTTATTTTATTTATTTATTTAAATTTTGTTTAATAATGCAAAATTATATAGAAGGAATATTTATTTCTAACACTAGTTCTATTAGTACCACAGTCCTCTCTCTCTCTCTCTCTCTCTCTCAGCTGAAGTAAGTCTTTGCTGTTCACCCACCACTGATGTGTATAAGTCTAGTGGGCAAAGTTTTAATTTAGAGGGCCGTATTACTAGATTAGGAATTATCAAAAGGTTGCATCCTTTGAAATCAAAATAATTTAGTATCGATCCAAGTGCAAGATTTTATTATTTTTAGAGGCTCTCACGTGCTGCACATAAGTGCAGCGAGCCACGTGTAGCCCACCCCTCGTATAAGTACATAGAAGAATGTTTCTTATGAGTTCGTTCTTACTTCCTATGCTGTGCTTAGGATTTCCTGCTTATCTTATTTTAGGTAGTGAGATGGGGGCGGTAAGAGGCCGTGTAGCAGCTGTTTTCTTGGATGCTGCTAACAGGATTTATTCAAAACAGCAGGTATCATCTTTGTGTAGTTCTCAGTTTTTTTTCTCCAAGTAATTTTATTAGTCTAAGTGGTGCAACTATACAATAGTAATGGCACAACTTCGAAGAATTCCGTTTTATTTTATCAGAGATCCAACCTCTTAACAGTAGCCCACACCTTCCTAGTGCGTATGTTTATATCGCTTTCAGTAGATGAGATATTGCTGCTGAGGTATGTGAAAATGGCTCCATCTGGTTTAAAACACAGGGAATTTGCTTTATCTGCGTTCATGTAGTAATCAAGAGCAAGGATTTGGCTTGGACAGGGGTATTTGTGAGACGTGATTGTTTATCTGCGTGTGACCTAGTTTCTGTGTGATATTGTCTGCGTCTTGACATTTTTTTTAATGTGAAACCATTTTCTTCTAAAACTGACGTTCGTAGTATGTAATATAAGTGATTACAAAAGCTTCTGTTCGTTTTATGAAGTTTATGATAATCGGTGTACCTTAAAGAGAGGAGTGTCTATGGCTAGGTGGCTAACACAGTAGACTGAAATATCCTGGTAAGCGGTTTCGAACTCCAGTCACACATTTGCATTCAATTTTGAATTAATGCCCTTAAGAAAAGCATGGCCCTTTTTTATCCTTCCTAACTATAGGATAAATAGTACCACTATTGTTTTTTTTAACAAGGATGGATTTAGTATCTAATAACCCACGAAGGTTGATATGATCTTAAGCAAAGAAGCCAAACTTAACACTTAAAGTTGGGTTATTTTCTATCTTGAACTTTAAAGCGTCATAATCGAAAGTCAATATTTGGATTTTATTTTTGTCGTTGGGGCTTAGAATTACCTGACTGTATCCCCCCCAGAAGGTGAAAACTTCATCCTCAAAAAAAAAAAAAATGTACTCACTATCTTGAGTGAAGATTACCCCTTGATTGTCATTACTCCCAAGTCTACTCTAACCCAATGTGCTAGTACCTTTTAGGATCCGATCTATAGGACAAATGTTTGAAAGTTATTAGTATTAGATAAGACAACTTGATATCGTAATGGGGTAAATTATTTCTATTAATAATAGTTACTTTTTCCTAAAATTGATTTCTGTATTTTATGATTATTACTATTATTGCTTCTTGAAACTATATAACTATATTCAAACAAATTATTATTATTGGTAGTACAAATAATTACTTATAACCATTTAATTGTATATGAATTAGTATTAGATAGGAATACTTGAAACCATACTTCTGTGTGTGCATTGTTTGTATTTGGTAAAAATACCAGACATAACATTGTGCAAAATACTCTTAAATAACAACAAAATATGTAAATATAAACGTTAATCCTTAATATCTAAATCCAAACTAATCCTAAATTAGGATTGCCGGATATGACCCAAAAATGAGGAAGACGAGAGAACCGGCAAAAGGATTTGGCAAAAATACGAAAGATTTAGATATTACGAATACCACAACTACTCTACTTCCTAACACATGAAGAAAGATTACTTGCACTAGGAACAAACTTTGCAAAGTGTGCTTGCGAATGTTACTACATTGTTGCCATCTAACAGTAGGATATATCGCACTGCTGGATCTCGACCCAAGTAATTGGAAACAAAGACAAGATTAGATCATCATTTTGTCGTGCCACCAGCACAGATATCCCTGACACACTCTCGCTACTCCTCCCTATCGTTCATCGCTTCCGGTAGCTCCTCAGGGTTACATCCCGTATCCTCATAGAGCTGCTGTATGCAGGTTCGAGCTGATCGCCTGCTTTTTCTTGGCCATGTAACTGGGTCCATTTCACTTATGAGCTCGTCCCTGCTTCTCCAACAGTGTCCTGCATGTCTAGTTCGTCTAACTTTGATAGTTGTCGTGATGGGAGGTAGGTGGCTGTACAGATGGTGCTTTGTGGGGTGTTGCCTCCAGGACTTGTACAAAATTGCTTGCAGCATTCTTGTGTAGTTGCCGTCAAGCTTTTCTCCATCTGTTTAGTCAGCATCCATGTAGTGCATCCATATAGCAGTATCGACACGACCGCTGCATGGAAGAAGCTGCGTTTCATTTCATCGGTCAAGTCTGACTTCTATATGACCGATAGCCTATAGATAGCAGTACATGCCTTTGCTAATCGCATGTCGATGTCTTTTTAGGTTGATTAGATACTGATTCCGAGGTAGGGGAACTTGTCAACTAGTGTCGCCTGTTTGATTAAAGCAAAAAAGATCAAGATAATTGCACAAAAAAAAAATCAAAGATGTGTGTTCAAAGAAAAAATACAACTCTCATTGTTACCTTCGCTCAAGATCGGTTTCAAATTAGGAAGACGTGAATCAATATTGAGTCAAATGAAAGATAACTTGTTCCATAAATAGTTACCTACCCTCAACAGATTGCACGGTTTCACTAGCCCCGAAATTTAAGGTCCTTACTTGTTCTGTATATGCTACAAACTGACTGGTCGGCTCAGTTCAAAATCTACCCCCTCCACTCTCATGTGACCGTTTCTCACACTTAATGCAAGAGCTCTTTTAATTGATTTTTTTTTTGTTGTCGGTCAGCCAGGGGTTAGGTCGTCACAAGGCTTACCGGGAGTGCATAAAATTACAAGGTTGAACAAGGACAGAAAAATGATTTTTGATAAATGAAACGTTACGTGTGAAGTGAAAACATCTTAAAATGGAAATAAGATTTTTAAATATTGAGTAAAGTCGGAGAGAACATACAAGGATAAGAGTTTAAATAGTTCATAGAACAATAGCAATACCTTCCTTCAGTACCTTAGACTTTTTTTTCCAAGTGTTATCATTTATTAGCATATCGCCACGTTACTAATATGATCTCATAGATAACTACTTCATCATACGACGTCAAGACCCCAATAATACCACAGCCTTGTATTTCTCTTAAATAATGCCCCTTGCCTATAACTGTGGCTAAATAAGGCTCGCCAGAAGGATCGATATTATTTTGATCGTTAGCCATAAATTCAGGTTGACAATTCTTATAATGAACCAATATATATATATATATATATATATATATAGTAACTAGCTATGCCATTACTTCATATAAAGATGAAGTTTCATCTCCTTCTAAAAGGGGGGGAAAAAGCTTTATTACTTAAAGTGGGTCAAGGTGTACCATCACTCTAGTCGATCAAAACTTTGTGCTTTAAGCAATGTTCAAACTAATCAGCTTTCGCTACGCAGTTTGCTCTTGAATCTTATGTATGAATATTAAAACATTCAGAAATCAACCCTGATAAGTTTGTTCTATGAACGACTCGTAGAAAAGGCCTTCTGCCAAATAATACGCATGCTCTATCGTCTGATATGACCTTTTTATCATTCTCAAAACCTTTTGTTCTGCAACCATTAAAAAAAAAAGTTATGGCTCGTGTTTCAAATATTCCGTTCTTTTCAAGTTGGATGATTCTTAGATATATATTCCAACTAACTTGTAAAAAGCTTTAATTAAATATCAATGAAACGCTTAAGAATTTCCATGATAGATAATCACGCATTATCTTAAACAGATTTCGATTGGCTTTTCATCTGAACATTTTTATACACGTTGTCTTGACCTATAAGTGAACCACTTTTCTCTTCAATTTTTAACGGCATGTCAATCCCCCTATGATTATCTTATGCCGAAAGGTAAATGAATCGATTTCATTTTACATTCATATTTACGTGTGTGTGTGTGTGTGCGTGCATTGTTATTTTATTTACACAAACAGATCATATACGAATTTAAAACTTAAATGGCTTTACTACTACTTCGGATAATAGTGGACCTGGAAGTAATGGCAATGAAGGTTTACCCCGTACTTTCTAAAACTGTAGCCTCACCATCAGATAGGGTTTTGGGTCATATCTAGAATCCCCCTCCCATTTTGAGGAGAAATCCCCATGGCGTTGTGGCTAACGTTCAGGACTGCGACATCATAGTGTGTACGTGTGCAAGTCGCGTTATTACGCTTACTTTAGGACGAATACTCTTGAGAAAGGCATGAACTCCTATATCTCCCTGGAGATGGGCAAAATAGTACCACTACTGTTCTTTTACAATGATAGCTTTAATATCTAATAATCCCTGAAGATTGATATGCCATTAAACAAAAAAACCAAAATAATCACCTTTTGGATGTGGTGTTACCCCTTCTGCAATGGATAGTCAGCTTAATCTAAACCCCACCGATAGGGCTATGAAGCTTTTTTGTGAAATTTTAGGTTGTTACAGTATCAATTTATACGATTCTCAACTTAGCAAAAGTAACTTGACGTTTTTCTATTTTCTGTCGCCTCTCAGGAAACTTTCATGACTCCCTCTCCGTTTTGGGTATCCATTACAGTCGTGTAGGGAAATTACTTTTCCATTAAGAGAATTGTAAAGACCGGAATTGATAGTAATCCAAAAGTGCTGGGGTATATGAATTGATTCAACGACATGTCAACGCGTTTGGGATTATTTTATGCTCTACATTTATGGTTGGTTGGTTGGTTTTTATGGCATATCAACTTTTTGTTGGTTATTTAACGCCAAATCCCTTTTTATGCAAATCGGTTCTATTTCAAACAATTCAGTTTAGCATGAGTACACAGTTTAATTGGCAAAAACATTTCTATTTCAAATTATTCAAATTCAGCTAATTCCGTTTAGTGTAAGCATATATTTTGTTTACGCACAGTTAAATGTCAAAACAGTTCTATATATAACAATTCAGTTTAGTGTAAGTACAGTTTCACTGTCAAAAACAGTTCCATTTCAGACAATTCTGTTTAGCATAAGCACGCCGTTTAAATGTAGGTAAAGTTTGTCAAAAAACATTTCTATTTCAAGCTATTCAGTTAAACAGTTCAGGTTAGCTTTAGTATGCAGTTTAGTTCTATCTAACCCATAGATAGAACCCTGTCAGGTACTACCATTCCGGGCCAGTGTGGACCAAAGTTCCAGCATCACTGGAGCCTCACCATCAGATCGTTTAGTGTCATATCCATGACACTCATTGGGAGTGGGTCTTACTGAGCAACTGGAAGCGAGAAAAGGAATCTTTAATAATAGCGGCGCAAAATGACACCATGAAAACTAATTATCATCATCCTCATCATGCCGCGCCGCCAGCACAGATCTCTCTGACTCTCTCCCACTCAATTGCCCATCGCTCCCGGTAGGTCTTAAAGGCTACATCCTGTATCAGCAAAGAGCTGTTGTATATAGGTTCTACCTGGTCGTCCTGCCTTTGCTTGTCTATATAAAGGGGTCCACAAGAGTAAGTTGCTTATGAGTTCGTCCTTACTTCTCCAGCGGTGTCCCGTATGTCTGGTTCGTCAGTGTATTCTTTAGCCCCAGCCGACTGGGCAATGAATTTATGGAATTAAGTATACTGTACGTTTATATCTATAATTTTGTCTTTAGGTTTTGGCAAACGGTTATATCTATAATTCATATCTAATACAACTAATTTGGACACTGGTCTATTGATTCATTGATGGGATTCATAGATGGTATTACCACTCCGGATCTGATTGGATCTGAGAATAATAGCTCTGAAGAAGTACTTTATACTCCTCACAGCTCCAAAAGTGGAACCTCAGATTCGGATTATTTTTAATGCCAGACTTGACGAATGAGAAAAACATTCCTCCCAATCATTAGGCATACCTGATGAGTTCCTCTTGACTGTACTCTTTTTTTCTTTGTTTTTTAAAGGTTAATTAAAAGCATAAGGTCGAAACTAATTCCTAATGCTTAAGGTAGGCCCTAGAAAAGGAAACTAGGCCAGTCCCAGTGGCGTA
This sequence comes from Sepioteuthis lessoniana, assembly GCA_963585895.1. Taxonomy (NCBI): domain Eukaryota; kingdom Metazoa; phylum Mollusca; class Cephalopoda; order Myopsida; family Loliginidae; genus Sepioteuthis; species Sepioteuthis lessoniana. The sequence goes on from CAUZXS010000554.1 coordinate 46,871, forward strand.
ATGGCTAAAGTGCTGAACTGCTACCTTTAAAGTGGGCGAGTTCGAACTCCAGGTGCACTCTTCAATTCACTTTCGGAAACGGTAATAACCCCCATATCCTCCTCAACTATTAGGTTAAATAGTGTCACAGCTGTTCTTCTAAAAGAATGACTTTGGTATTAATCCCCGAAGGTAGATATGCCATTAAACAAAAGGTACCGCACCAAACTAAACCTAGGAAAGAACTAGAAAATCTTTATCCCTTTTATCAACTCTAAAATGGCTCTGTGCAATATAGAATCAACGTGGGATTCTTTTAAGATATTTTCCAACTAATTTGTAACACGTTTTACTAAAACATCACCGAAATGCTTAGGCATTTTCATGATAAAATGTTCCGTTTTTTCTTTAACTGATTCAAATTAAGTCTATAGAGACTCTTTCGTGCTCTAGAAAATATCTTGTTGCAAGCATGATCATATATTGTGTGCGCACGGATGTATTTTGTACGCTGATGGTGGTTTAGACTGGAAGAAGTGAATGAATATCTTGAGTAGAGATGATCAGATAAAGTTAGGAAAATTAGCCGAAGATCCCTCAGGCCGTAACTTGTAAGAGTTGAATTTTATTGCCATACTTTTTAGTGTATCTTGTAGACATCCGGTCTGGCAATATTAAGTTCGGCCTTATTGATGGTCTGTGTCCAGAAAATAGGAAGCACATTTTTACGGTAACCAAATGTAGCAGCAGTGGCCTGTTAGAACTTTCACACGGACAGAAAGGGACAAAGGAAAGTTAAAGAAAGGTCTCGGGATATCACCCACTCCTTCAGTGAGCAAATCCATTCCTTAAAATCTTGTTAGACTTTGCTTTTCTCTCTCTCTCTCTCTGTCCTTGTAATATCACTGTTTCCGAGACTTGTGCACTTTAAAATGCATCTGCAAACGTGGAGTTCGATATTACGTTGCAGCAAAAACTGTACAATAAGGAAGATGCACAGTGCATTGTGTTGTCTTCATTTGGTCTTGATCTCAACTAGTCTAAATCATTCAGTGAAGAATTTATCATAAAACTACGTAAACCATTTTTAAGACGTTCAGTTATTCACTTCTATTAACCTTCTTCGTAACCTACACTGATATTTTCTGCGTTAAGTCACATTATTAAACTTATTAAAGAAACTGAATGCTTTACTCAGTAAATGAAAACGTTAATTTTGACTTTAATGCACATTAACATGTCAGCTATTCCATTAAGTACCTCTGTCAAAGAATACGTTGATTATATTACCTACAGGGGTTTAAGACCTCCAACATGAAAGAGAATGTCCTGATATGATATTAAACTGATGTTGAGGCTCCAGTTTTAAAGAGCTGGGAAGTGTGCAGTACCCTTTCGCTGTCATTACTTCTAGATTTACTCTGACTCTGAGTCCAATAGATCTGTTTTCAAATTATTCGTATTTGATATCAACGTCTGCAAAAAGCACATAAATAAATGTACAAATGTGAACATGACTATACAATAAACATGATTCCCAAACCTCTCGGCATAAAATAACCCTAGACGAATTTTTATGCTGTAAAAATTCATCATGGTCCAATAAACCAGAAGTGATCTTTTTCTATGAAACTGATTAAAACTAAACACTTCTAATGACAAAACAAAACGAACGTTTTAACTGAGCCAATATTTTAATTCTCTTTTCACCGATTACAAATTACCTTTTTTTTCAAAAGTTTTATCTTCAATATTTTCACGGTCGTAACCCTGTCTAAATCTTCGTTACATATATTAAAAAAATGCCAATATTTTCAGATTTCTTTTCTTCAACAGTAGAATATCTTGTTTTGAGTTTCCTCTTGCAAAATCAACATAAACTAGGATCATCTTTGCTTTTTATGTTAACCTTTTATTTTAAAGCATAATAAAAGTTACTCAGATAAATTTAAATGATATTCCCACAAGTTAATATTTATTATGATATTCAGGCACAAATTAAGAAGTGAATTTGTTTTTAATCAGATTTTTCGTTAATTGCATTTCCTCTTCATTACTACAACGAAAAGAATTCAAACTTCCGTGGTTACCTGAACAAATATTATTGTGTGTGTTGATTTATAAGCTAAATTTTGCCGCTATATCGATAATGAAATTGACTATTCATTTCTTTTAAATGTGGCTGGTTTCTTATTTTTTTGTGGAATCAACAATATTCTATGAAATTTGTATCTGAATTAAATTGAATAACTGATTTCGATTTTCTGAGTTCATTTTAATGTTGAAAACATTGGTTTACGAACGCAGAACCTTCATTTTTCCGGTTCTGAATAAATGAAATAATCTCGATTCCCCAAACATTTTATTCAAAATCTTTATTAATTCTTTGGAATAAATTACTCCGGAAACAATGGCCAAATATTTTTTTTAATTCTACTCTTCGTAAGAATTGAACTCAGGTTTAATAAAATGGGAAAACTAGAATTCTTTTATTTGTACTGTAAATAGAGTAACTTTTCAAGATTAAATAAATCCGGCCATGGTTGATCTTGCAAGATCGGTGGTTTGAATCTGGATGCAGGTCTGGGCGAGGGTTATATTGAATACTGTCAGTTGCCCATGCTGTAAGTCTCTTCTCTAAAAGTCACGAATATTGTAGAAAGCAGAGCTTCTTAATTTTACACGGTTGGTTGGGACAGAGGCAATAGCCCCCACCAAAAATAGAAGTGTCCTGAGTATGACATATAACAGTGAGGCTCCAGCCCTGTAGATTTGGAGAACGTGGAGTACGTCTTCCTTGCCATTACTCCGTCCCACTGAGACCCAGATTAGTATTACTTGTTAGGGTCCAATCTCAAATACACCTGGTCAGTCCTTCACTAATGATTTATATTTGATAGGAATACTTGTTGAATAGAATCACTAATATTAAATAGCAATACTTGAAATCATTTAACTGTGTGCAAACAAAGGATTAATATTTAAAACCATCTAACAGTGTAAGCAAATGAGCTCTGACTACTCCTTTTGAAATAAAGTTACCAAATATTCGCTTATGAATATCTGTGAAAAGTATTTGGGCTTTAAATAACCCACAAGGTTTTTTTTTATCGTTAAGGGATTTCATTTCAGAAATTTAGACAACCCGCAAGGGTTGTTATACACTAAAACACCAACAATCAAACTAAATAGCAAAGCTAGAAAGTGGATATTAGTCACAACAATATACGGAGGACAAGATGAGAACAAGGAGCAAATTTTACAAAAGGAAACGTTACTTAACATCTCTGGGTGCTGAATTTGTTAACTACAATTGCCTGACCGATGTAGAACTCGGTCTAAAGAAAACTTTTAGTCAGTGGCAAGTTTTGAAAATACCAAGTATTGAATTCTTGAATGATCAACATGAACTTCTGCTTACAAGTCAAGTTTATCCTATTTGCAACTTAACTACTGATATGTTAAATAAACAAATTAACTGGAGAAAGCCATATGATTCTCCATTGACAGAAATGTGAACTTGCTTCAGAAAATGCAGGTGACGGGATGAAAGCGTAACGAGGTATAAATTAACTTTGCCATTTGCACCTGTTTAGTGACATGTGACTTAAACAATTTCTAATCTGACATCCATCTAGTTACCTGGCTGACATGGGCAGATGAATAAAGGTAAATTACTTTTATATGGCATCTTCAGTGGTTCACTATATCTGTTAAAATATTACTGCTGCTGCCCAATTATTGTTAATATAATTGGTGCATGGAATTTAGATGCAAATGTAACAAATATTATAAATCAAAAGTTGTTTTTATATAAAACTTTGAATATTCCGAAAATCCGTTTTTATACAATTTCCTTATTTGCATTTTATCTTATGATATATAAACATTCGGAGATATTGTCATCATTTCTAGCTCTAATTTGACCCTTTTTTATCACGTCTCGTCAAAGAACTCCGTGACAAAAATCTTGTGAATAAAACAAGTCAATGTGTTTATTTTTTAATTTTTTGTATTTTATATTCTGTATTTTTTTTATCTACCTATTTTTATTTATTTATATGGAGGTGGGTATAAAGATTTCATAATCGAAAAAAGGCTTTTAAACATAGAATTTTGGGTTTCTACATATAGTGTTCACCAATGGTCTGGGAGACCGGCATTCAATCCTAGGTCGCGTCATACCAAAGACTTTTAAAATGGTACTTGATACCTCCTTACTTTACACTCAGCATTATAAGGTACGTATCAAGGGTAAAGTAGAGCAATCCAAGGAAAGGAGTAGCGCCCTCACCTACACCTCGGTGTAGTAGCTATTGAAAAGGGAGCCTTCTGGTGGCCCTCGACTACGGTCGCTAACTACTTACTTTTTTTACAAATGCCGTTAAGATTTGAGACTATTTGAACAAGAATTGGTCAAGTCATTAGATTAAGAAATGATTCCAATTTTCCTGAAAATCCCTGTACAACTCTGATCACATTTTTTTTTTTAATACTAGGGGCACGGAAGAAGCTTTTTGTTAAACAGTTATGTAGCAGATTGTTCTTGGGAGTGTACGACCTCTTATTCTTTGTCAACTTATCCAACAAGAAGAAAAACTGATATACCTATTGTTGACGCGATTACTGGTTATCTTGCTTCAACTTGTTACTGGATGATAATCATAAAAACTTAGTGGCATTCATGTTTTACAGGCGTTGGTCACTATAATACCATGATGTACAAATGTTCTCAACGATATTTTTATCAACCAACCTTTCTCTCAAAATGTCGTATGCAGCTAGAGAAGGGAAAACTGAATAAACTCTCCTTGGGAGAACAACCAGTCTAATAAAAAAAAAAAAAAACTCCGATTCAAACACCTCAACCGATTTCTCATGGGGTAACATGGAATACTAAGGATCATTACTCCTTTTGTCTTACAGTTGACTTTGGGAAAGGCTTATAAGATTAAGGATTTTTATAAATGCCAATATAAATATTTCGTCAAACACAAAATGCTACATTGTTTTTGCTCATATCGGAAAATGCATATGAAGTATATCATTCATATTTTGACAATATCGCAAAAAATGTGTCCTAGTTTGAATTTACGTGAGGCACAATCCGGCAGTGACTGATCCTTTTGTTGAGACCGTGAATGTGACAAACCACACTGGATTGTGAGATGCTGATCTCGCCTGATACTCACTGCATTTGCCTCCATGTCTTGAGGTACAGCTCTAATTCTAACTGACGATCGAAACTTCTAATGAGAGATAAAGCGAAGCAATGCACAACATGTTTGCGCACTTACTACTGCTTCGGTCTCGTGATATTCGCGCTGCAAATTAGCTCATACCAAAATGTTGAAAAACGTTTGACGCACCGAAGTAGTATAATTAAAAGTAATGGGATCGATTATTATACATAGTGTGTGGTATATTTGGAAATTATATAGGAATACGAATGGGCGATGCACTTCCGACTGCATAATCGTCTGACCCCTCGCGGAGTTAACTTTCTCAGCATATCGAGTTGTAATGTACGAGTCCAAAACGGTTCACAAAGGGGAGAACAAGTCGAAAACAAAATTGAATAAATGTTTAAAGAGAGGAAGAAGTTAGATGTAAATTTTCTTTAAGTAGACCAATTGTAAATTGAATTACCACGACCAGAAAATCTGGCAAACACTTGTGTGCGACATACGGAAACAATGGACAACTGTTTCGACCTTTTTTAGGTCTCATCGGCAGTGTATATCGTGATCTCTCCCACTGGATATCGAACCAGCGACCACAGAATGCTGAGCTGAAACTCTACCACTGAGCCAAAAACCCACATCGCACACAAGTGACGCCAAATTAACTAGTCATGGTAATTGCGCGGCCAATTAACCTGAATGTCTTAAAAGTTACATCCATACTCTTTACAGAGGACACAATCACCTCCAGGACCATGTCTTCCGAGGAGGATTGAAAATACGCATCCACGTAATTATTATAACCTCAAGGGCAAGGATGTAGATGATGATGTCGTCGTCGTCATCATCATGTCGTGCCACAGTAACGGATATCCCTGATCCTCTCTCGCTACTTCTCCCTATCGTTCATCGCCTCTGGCAAGTCTTCAGGGCTACATCCCGTATCCTCACATAGCTGCTGTATGTATGTTCGAGCTGGTCGTCCTGCTTTTTCCCGGCCAAATGTGGGAGTCCATGAGAGTACATCCCTTATGAGCTCGTCCCTGCTTCTCCAGCAGTGTCCTGCCAGTGGCCTCCATGCCAACGCACACAAAACAGAATATATGTGCTATAATCAAACAGGCGACATCTCCACACTAGACGGAACCTCTCTGAAACTGGTAGACAAATTCACCTACCTAGGAAGCAGTGTCTCATCAACCGAAAAAGACATCGACACACGGCTAACGAAAGCATGGACAGCTATCGATAGGCTATCGATCATGTGGAAATCAAACCTGGTCGATAAAATGAAACGCAGTTTCTTCCAGGCAGCGGTCGTATCGATACTGCTGTATGGATGCACTACTTGGAAGCTAACAAAATTGGTGGAGAAGAAGCTAGACGGCAATTACACAAGAATGTTACGAGCAGTATTGAACTAGTCCTGGTGGCAACACCCCACGAGGAACCAACTATACGGCCACCTACCTCCCATCACGAAAACTATCCAAGCTAGACGAACCAAATGTGACACAAATGGCGGTTTGTGTCTACGTAGTTCCTAAAACATTGCTACGTAGCTAAAAACTTGGATTGCTACATCTTCGAGCCTAACGTTACTACACCAAAATCTCTCTGGCTAGACCCTCTGTGTTTGTTCCCTTCTGTTCGTGTCTCTTGTTCTCTGACTCTGGATCCCCCATCTCTTCTGTGTCTGTCATCAATCCCTTCTAGCAGCAGAGTCTCTTTTCTGATTTCACCTCTGGTATATATGCAAAGGTGAACATTCCCATTTTCGAAACCCTGGCAATCCCCAGGCTAGACGTAAACACACTGGTAGCACTGGTCACCAGGAAACCCTAAAAGGGTGTATCAATAACATTTTTGAAATCGTTGATCCACTTTTATCTGACATCTGCGTTTTATTCTAGCATGGCTGAATTCGTGATTCCAAGGCAAATATGTCTCGGTCCTAAAATGAACACATTCCTATATACAAACGTATGCATATACATACCTATGGTCAACGCACAATCATTCACACGTATACAGCTGCACGTACATACAAAGAGCTAAGTCGGTATACGAGCGTCACTAGTGTTTTTTATATATCATTTGAAGTTTACTGATATTTTATTTAATTTTTTTTTTTATACTTAACTTTTTAATTTGCTCACGTGAGTGCTCACTCAAACACCATGTATTTTATTTACAATCCAGTAAATTTTATTACCTAATATGTTATTTTTTTTCTTAAACTAGATTATAAATATATTAGAAAGTGAAGCAACGATCATGGCTTTTTTTTTTTTTTTTTTTTTTTTTTTTTTTCACATAAAATCTTTTAACGTATCGTAGTAATTAAATGTCTTATACAGAGGTCAAATTTTGATTTTAATTGCAAGAAAATAGCATCAAAAATGAAAATTACTTTACTGTACTTTAAAAGTAAGCTTTAGACGAAGAACACATGAGATCTCGTTTGCTTTGGGAAACATAATAGATCGACCTAGAAGAAAAACTCTGAATTAACCCATCATGAAATACATTATGACAGGAAGTTTTTGGAATGGTGACCTGAAAATCGAAAAAAGATTATGAAACTAATTTACTAATCTCAACAAGGTAGCTACTAAAATTACTGCTATAATTAAACCAGTTATCACTTTTTTTTTTTTTTTTTTTTTTTTTTTTGTAAAACAAAAGATATTGTAATAATTTAAATGTCTTCATTTAAGTTGTTTTTTATTAGCAAGAAAATGTCTTCGTCGTACGAATTTACTTTGCATACATGAAGCTTTTTTAATGTCATTTAAATCGTCAGTAATTAACATTGTGACATTGTCGACTGGAATTATTTAAATCAATAATTAAAAACTTTTCCAAAAAAAAAAAAAAATGTCGTTAAGCAAATATAGGATTTGACGAAAATTAACTGAATGTTTCCTTAACAGAAGTGCGAAAATAGTACCTGTTTACTTAAAATATTGAGAAAATGCATTTGTTTATCGCAAGTGCCCATAAATGATCGATTCAATTCAAAAGCCAGATGATCAACAAATCAGTTTTCCTTCACTATATGGAATGAAAGTTCGCTTCATTTCACGAGTCACGAATGTTAATAAGAAAATAAATTTTACTGTGTGGGCAAATGACATGTTTTATTTATATTACAAACATGATTTATTTTATAGGGTAAGTCACAATTTTTGAAACAAAATGATTGGGAACAAATCAAGAATCATGAACTCTAGAGTAATGAAAATTATATTTCTTGAAAATTAAAAGGTAAACATTTTAGCCTCAAACAGGAACCAAGTGTCAAAACGAACACAAGAGTGCAGGCTTCAAATGTCCGCCGCTTTTCCGTCGCAAAGATATAGATGGACTCTGGCCGAATTACTCTTGAACTGCCCGGAACTGATGGTTGTAAGTTTTTTTTTGTTTTTTTTTTTTTTACTGGTCGGCAAACAATATTGTGTCCTATGTGTAAGAGTCCATGGACGAATATTACTTCTCTAACTTGTATTATTTCGATATGTGAAATGAGATGTACTACGCAGATGATCAAGCGCTTCTTGCAGATTCATCTGCTCAAGCCGAATCTCTGCCGTACAGCTGCTCGTAAATAGCAAGCGACATTGGTCTCTATGTGAACTCGAATAAAACAGTTCATACGTTATAAACGGTAAGCCTCTGAAATTAGTCGATCAGTTCGTATATCTCTAACGGCATCTCATCAACTGGAAACAATGTCAACATACGTATAGGTAAAGGCATGGACTGCAAATGACAGGTTATCGTCCATACGAGAAATCTTCCCAGCAGTAGCTGTGGAGTACTACTGTATATCTGCACCACTTGAACTCTGATAAAACGCTTGGGGGGAAAAAAGCTAGATGGGAACTACACAAGGATGCCACATACTGTTTCGAATAAATCCAAGAGGCAGCACCATACAAAGCATCAGTTGTACGGCCACTTACCTGCCCTCTTGTCTATATGTTAAACATCTATTAATTAGTAATTTTGTCATTATTAGCATAATAGAAACCATTTTACATGATCTGAAATTAGATTTGAAAATAAATTCAAGAAAAAAAAATCGTGGCTAAATCTAACGGAAATTTTTATGATTATTTTCCAATCTTTTCTTACTGATTATTTTCCTGCGCTTTCTATTATTTGTCTGTATTTTGGGGGGGGTCCGATGAGGATAGTGGGGAGCAAACGTTGTTTCTTAATCTCAATCTATCTTTTGTCCGTACATCTTTAATAATTCACTCTTGTTGTTATTTTTGGTTACCACCGAATATTCCAATGATTAAATTTTGGCATCTATTTTCAGAAGATTAATGTTAGCTGTGAGATCTATGTTTGGCCATAACAAGCGGTCTTGTCACCGAACGACAGCTCGCTGGCAGAGCATTAAACACGGGGACACAAGGTTCAATTTTAAAGTAATTATTCAGGAATGTTTCCGTAAAATATTAAAACCACACTTATGCGTCGATATGCGTGATGTGGTAAGTTAAACTTGTATCAAACCTGATAAGTTATTTACTCAGCTTTGCTTGTTTGAGTCACAAGGGTCTAGCTTGTTAACCATTACACCACACGAGCAACCCTTTATTGATACTGATATACAGCTGACCTGCTTGTAAAAGAAAAACGAATAGTAGGAGGGTATCAATGTCTGAGTTGTTTCAGAGGTTCTTTCAGCAAGGATTAAAATACGCTGATTGTTTCTCTTGCGGATGGATAAGGTCCTCCCGCAAAAGGGATGACATGAGTATGACACTAAACTGTATTTAAAGTTCTATTTCTGGTTTGGTTTAGTTTCTTTGTTTAATGGCATATCAACCTTTGTAGGTTATTTAATGCCAAAGCCATTCTCCCAGAAGAACAGTAGTGGTACTATTTAACCCATAGCTGGGAGGATAACGGGGTTCATACCTTTCCCAAGGGTATTTGCCCGAAAGTGAACGTAATAGCGCGACTGGAGTACGAACTCACTTACATCTGTTGTATACTCATATGCAGATGCATGCAGAATCATAACGACACAATGATAAAGACGAGCGACACAGTTCTTTGAAAAATATACCTCTCACTTTATTTGAAAGGGTTGTGTGTTTGGTTTGGTTTCTTTGTTTAATGGCATATCACCTCTTTTTTTAGTTATTTAATGCCAAAGCCATTCTCCAAGAAGAAACAGTAGTGGTACTATTTAACCAATAGCTGGGAGGATAAGGGGGTTCATACCTTTCCCAAGGGTATTTGCCCGAAAGTGAACGTAATAGCGAGACTGGAGTACGAACTCGCTTACAATGATTCCGCAGTCCATCGCTTTAACCATTACACCACGAGGACACCCCTCTATTTCTGGAGGGTATGGAATACTCCTTCGTCGCCATGACTCTTCAGGTCGACTGAGATCCGGAGTGAAGTAGTGCCTATTATGTTCACATTTATGGGTCAAATACGTCTATTTTTAAAAAAAGAATTATTAGATAAAAATATAATACCATGTAAGTAAAGCTGGTGTCCGTAGTCGAGGGCGACCAGAAGGCTCCCTTTTCAATAGCTACTACACTGAGGTGTAGAGGAGGGCGCTACTCCTTTCCCTGGATTGCTCCACTTTACCCTCGATACGTAATTTATATTGCTGAGTGTTAAGCAAAAAGGTATCAAGTACCCTTTTTGAAGTCTTTGGTATGACTTGACCTGGGATTGAACCCAGGTCTCTCGGACCACTGGCGAACACTCTACCCACTAGACCAATGAGCCAGTGTGTTAAGAATAGTTACTAGGTGCCTGGACAAGTCGGCCAGGGCAGTAGAATTCACCGTTAGCATCTCTACAGGGCGATACAAGTGTCCTAGATAGGACACTAAACAATCTGATGCTTAGGCTTTAGGAAATGCGAAGCACTCCTTCATTGCCATCGCTCCCAGGTCCACTCTAGTCTGGAGTGGTAACATCTGATAAGGTCCTAGACACAGGATGTAACCCCGAAGACCTGCCGGAGGCGATGAATGATAGGGAGAAGTGGCGAGAGAGGGTCAAGGATATCCGTGCTGGCGGCACGACATGATGATGATGGGTCAAATAAGACTAAACTGTAATTATGCTAAACTGAATTGATTAAAATTAACTGTTCTTTCATTTAAGTGTATGTAAACAAACAAAAAACTTTACCTATGCTAAACTTTTTTTTTTTTTTTTTTTTTTTTTTTTTTTAAGAACTGTTTTGACATTTCACGGTGTGTAAACAAAACTGTACTTATATTTAACTGAATTGTTTGAAACTCTAATCAAAATGACCCGAAAAGTGTTGATACACCGTAAAATAAAATAAGCAAACAATCATTACGTGGAGCCATAAATGTTTACTAAGGATTATTATTATGACCTTAAGAAAATTATTAAATAGAAATGACAATTTGATACTATACAACTGCAAATTATTTGTATTTGATATCATAAAACAGTGGGGAAAAAACCCTTAATCAACGCAAAAAATATAAGCATAGAATGTACGCAATTTCTAAACTTCAAGGCATAAAATACCCCGCAATTTATCGCCACAAATAAAATAATTAACTCATAATTAATAACCAACCTTAATTGTATCACATCAGTCATCTGATTGGTTTCTTTGTTTAATGGCATATCAACTCTTTTTAGGTTATTTAATGCCAAAGCCATTCTCCTAGAAGAACAGTAGTGGTACTATTTAACCCATAGCTGGGAGGATAAGGGGGTTCATACATACCTTTCCCGAGGGTATTTGCCCAAAGGTGAACGTAATAGCACGACTGGAGTACGAACTCGCGTACTACGATTCCGCAGTCCATCTCTTTAACCATTACACCACGAGGACACCTCCCAACACGATCTGAGTTCATCATTCCGTTATCATAATTTTATCTACTATAATAATGAACAGTGATTTTTTTTTTCTTCTCGTAACTCGAGTCACGCTTAAACAAATAAGTCATCATCATGTCGTGCCGTTAGCACGGATATCCCTGACCCTCTCTCGCCACTTCTCCCTATCGTTCATCGCCTCTGGCAAGTCTTCAGGGCTACATCCGTATCCTCACATAGCTGCTGAATGTATGTTCGAGCTGGTCGTCCTGCTTTTGCCCGACCATATGTGGGGGTCCATAAGAGTACATCACTTATGAACTTGTCCCTGCTTCTTCGGCAGTGTCCTGCATGTCTGGTTCGTCTAGCTTGGATAGTTTTCGTGATGGGAGGTAGGTGGCCGTATAGTTGGTGCCTTGTGGGGTGTTGCCGCCAGGACTTGTTCAATATTGCTCGCAGTATCGATACGACCGCTGCCCGGAAGAAACTGCGTTTCATTTTATATTGCTCATCATATTACGGTATTTTACCGCCGGAAATATTGTTTTGCTGTGGTGGATGAAATGAGGATTTGTCATTTCAGGGATACATATTTTAGTTGTCCCATAAATTTAAGCGAGCTTTCATCTCATCGTGAAAGAAAACTGACAGTACCAATTTGGCTTTTGAAATGAGTTGACAACTAACAGCAATCTGCAGTAAATATATGCATCTTTCTCTATATTTGATATATAAGGTCCTATTTTCAAAATCCAGTGAAGAAATCACTGAAAAATAAGGTGAAGGTTGCTAACGATAGAATTAGGACTTATTTTTATAACTCTATAAGTTCTTCTGTACTTATGTGAACATATCTCGCTACAGTAATACATTTAATAAGTCTGGTGCAAAATCTAGTGATTTTTTTTTCTGACTAAAAGGGTTGAAAATTCATTGTCACCAATCAAAAATGAATAGTTTGTACACTCGCCCATAATCTATAAGTTGGAAGAGTTATTAATTTTAACTGTATATTAACCTGTCTGAACTTATTTTGTGCCTAGAGATGCGTACAGTGTACTTTTTTTTTATTTCTACTTTTTGTATAGTTATTACTTGGGTTTTCTTTTTTGGTGAGTCTACAAAATGATGGTATCAAGCATTCCTCTCTAATCCAATAATTTGCACAGATGTATACTTTGAATAAATTATTTCTTAATGAGTCATGTTTGTACTCAGTAAAATGGCTTCATGTAACTAATAAGAATCTTTTCAGTAAAGAATACCTTATCAGTTTTAACAAAAAGGATTTTTTTTTTCGGTCTCGTCTCGTCAGAACTCATTGATAGTAACTCGTAAATTAAAAGAATAGACAAAGAAGACTTGACGACTAAACAACAAAAATATACACAGGAGAAAAAGAAAAAAAACGTTTACTGTTTAGTTGCAGTGTAATCAGCTGATAACACTGCAACTAAACTGACCAAGTCTAAGAAAAAAAGAATTTTACCAATCCGTCCGGGTAAACTTTTTTTTTCCTTTTTGTGATTTTTTTTTTTCTTTTGCTTTGTCGTCAACTACCTTTTATTTCTTACTCTACTTTTATCACGGAGTTCTCTGACTAGATTTGACAAAAAGGTTCTCTTTTAGAACTCTACTTAAAAATATTCTACAATAATCCTTTCGAAAAAAAAATTTTAGTTTCAAGTAACTCTTAATACAAATAATTAAGTATTTCGCATCAAGAATTCATATCTAATACGAATAATTTTAAAGAATTAACTCATGGATGGGAGCTTAACAGATAATACTACTCCGGATAAGAATAGACCTGGGATTAATTGCAATGAAATAACACTACATTATAGTGAGGGTGGAGGGAGATTTAGTTTCATACCCAAGACACTCCATTTTTTTTTGCGGGGGAAGGATAGTCAATTTATTCTAAGCCCTGTCGACTGGGTGTTATTCTTTTAAGTTTAAGAAGTAATTTCATGAACACTACTTCTCTTTTAATTGGTTAGAATTTCTATTTTTAAATGTTTTATGGCATATCAACTTTCGTGGCTTATTTAGTGCCAAAGGCATCCTTGTAAAAGAACAATAGAGGTAAAAATTTCCCTATAACTAAGGGAATAAAGGGGTTCATGCTTTTTCCAAGGGTATTTGTCCGAAAATGAACGTAATAGCGCAACTGGAGTTCGAACTTTCTTCCTAAGATGTAACAGAGCAACACTTAAGCCAATACCCTGCTGGAACTTCCTCTCTAAATCTTCGATTTATTAAAACACCTATAAATAATGGTAGGCTTGCATAAGTGTAACATAGCCAAATACGAATATGTGAAATGTTCATATGCATAGGAATCCCGAAACACTGACGACTTTCTCTAGTTCAGGTAAGAAACGTTTAACTTCTTGAGTTTAGTCTTTCGACACGAGGAGAGAGACACAATTTTTACTCTGCAGACCGTTCCATCTGAACCAACAAACGCACGGCGCATCCCCTAAGCCACAAACTGGATTCGCCTCGTCCAGCTTCAAATCTCAACTAACGTCTCTTCAAAAATCACCCAAATTCCCAGCCCCTCGCTTCCGGGCATGACGTCATTCACATCCCATTTCCCATCTGGGGTTTTTATTATGACATCTGTGATTGTCACATCCTCCGCGCACGAGCGTGAGCACCTGCACTCAATGTGTGCATGTGCACTAGGCCGAATAGTTCTAAGCCTAACTAAACCGAATGATAAGATATAACGGACGAAAAATGATAATATATATTTTTAAAAAATCAATTATATAACATAAGTTTTGTCCAAAAATCAAATTAGGAAATAATAATCGTTCGTCAGGTAATCAGTCTCTTTCTATATTTGAGTAACAATGCCAATTAAATTATCACTTTTTTTTTTTAACAACTCTGTACTTCTCAAGTTTAAATTTTGTTTAGATGTCATCATTTTCTTATATAAATTTTTCTCGTTGGGTCACTTAATACAGAAGCTAGCCTCTTCTTTTCTCTCCACCACCATATAATTTGAAACGACTTGATTATTACATAGGAAGAGCTGAAATCATATAACTGTGTGCATATTATTTATATCAAATTTCGACATTAAATATACATTGAGAATAAGCCAAACCTTAAGACAAAGACTTCGCCGCTAATACTTAATTTGTAAATGTTATATTGTTTGAAATTAAATGATCTATACAGCAAATTAAGTGTATAATACAATATTTCACAAGTTATAAAAACACAATTTAGTCCATAGAAATGAAGCCTTCCAGCCTCTCCACAGGAATGCGACGAAACACTTCATTGCTATTACTCCCTGGTCCACTATTACTTAGAGTACAAGTACCTGATAGTTGCTTTTTTGTTCAAATAGATTTGTTTAAAGATTATTCCTATTCAATAGGACTGTGAAAAAAAAATTAAGTGACCACTACAAAAAATGTAAATATGAACGTGATTGTCTAACCTCTCAGTTTAAAATAACTCAAGACAGGTTGAAATGTCGTTAAATCAGTCTATAATTGGATCGGTTTATATTTTTCTTCAAGTTGAAGGAAAGAGCAAAGGATGGATACGTAAAAAGTAATTGATTAATACAAAAATAGTATTTAAACGAAAAGGTGACAAATCAATTTCTTTTAATTCGATAGATAGAATAGATGTTTTTTTATGACAGGAATGGTGTGCATGTCAACGCCAGCTCTTATTAACATTTAGGGGGGAAACAAAAAAATTTATCTTTACTCGTATATTCTTCAGCACGTTTCCGTTTACACATGGTTCCCTCTGCATAGAATTTTCATATATATATATATATGTGTGTATTTATCTTTCCTGGGGGATGTCAAAGCACTTTCCACCTGCCCTCTTCACAACAGAACTGTTCATTATCAGCCTTAGCGCGATCAGGATCAACTTCGGTCCCTTAATTCACCGTCTGCTGACTTCCCACACTCAACTTCGAACCACATCGACTTTCTGATTCTTTCTGTTCACTCCCACCCGTGATTTCTTCTGTGTGTTCTAAAGCCTTATATTTTGAACCTTGAGAACATCAAGTGTCATGGCGACCCTATCATCAGTCGGTATAACAATATGGATCAAAATCAAATGATTACTCGATAGATACCCAGAATACCATACAGAAAACTTAGTTCCAGTTGGGTTATTGGCTGTGCTTGCATCCTCTTAAAGTAACACTTAACAGCTTTTATCCTTGTGCAAAAGGCATTTATATATCTAACATTGTTAACCAGATGGCGATAGTGATCTTTGGAACGTTTTTCCGGTCTGTAGGTGATGCTTAAAATTGACTGATTGTACCCTTGCAGACTGTTACCCCCACATACTCAAAAAGGTTTTCTTGGGTATGAGAGTAAACTGCATTAACTTCTGAAGATTGATGAGTTCCATTTGCTGTCAAAATGGTTGATCTTCAAAGCGCTGCTGGCGAGGTTTAAAATACGCTTGCAGGATTAAGATCCCACCCACCCAATGGATGTGTTGGTAAAACATTAAACTGCGTCTGATGGTGACGTTCCAGTTGTGGAAATCTGGGAAGAGTGGAGTTGCTCTTCATTGCGATTACTCTCTGGTCCACTAACTTAATGTGGTAGTACCTTTTACGGTCCCATTTATGAGTCAAATATATCTGTTCGAAATTCGTTTGTATTTGAGAGGGTTTTGTGCAAAAGATTCAACAACTACACGAAAATGTTAATATAAACGCGATTCCCAAACCTCTTGGCATAAAATTGCTCTTGACAGTATGACATGCCATTAAAATCAATTCTTCAGTCAACATCAGAAGTCGAATGGAAACTCGCGAAAGTTGGATGGGCTTTAAGCGTCGTAATCTGTCTCCATGACTGCAAATTTGGGACCCTAGTCTCAGGAAATAGAACAATCACTGTACTGATCTTGACCCATAGAATAGGATCTATATCGACTATACTACTCGTAACACAAGCGAGAAGTTATTTCTAATATTATATAACATATGAAATGGATTTCGGTTCGTTCCTAGTGATCCTGTGTGCTTTGATAAGCTGTCACATTTTGATTAGTAAACAGGAAGATGACAGCGCGTCAGGGCACTCGTGTCGAACAGGTGTGAAACCGGAAGGGGATCACGTGATGAGAACCACGCGGTAAGATTTAGACTGTGCAGAGAATCGCAGTCGAGCGAGGGACACGCTGCCGATCAGATGCGTTAGAGGGTCTCTGACGACGGCTTGCAAGGGGGTGCAAGCGTTGGCACCCCTTGGCTCCTGGAAAATATGGGAAGAAGTCCTCTCTCCACCCATCGCTCACACACCACAGAAACATCAACCCTTTCGAGAATAAAGTGTGATATATATATATATATATATTTTATAAAGTGTTTCGTTCGTTCATTATGTTTAATTATGTTTCCGTTTGTATTTGTATTACGGCTATTCAACACTAAAACAGCCGGTTGAATAGAAACAAAAAAGCTGGTGAGATTTTCCGGATTATCTATCCCGAACATTTCACTAAAGTAGACTTGGAAAATTTTTTGAAACGTAGTTTTGTTGAGGTTGTGTTAAATATTTGTGTAACTATTCGAATCGGTGTATTGAGTGGTCCGTTGGTAGCGACCATGCCTGTACGTGAGTGTGTGAAAGATTTATCAACATTCTCTTAACCTCAGTAACCATTGTCATTACTAATTACTCTAGTTGACTTCTGTATTTAACCCGTTGTGAACCGTAAGATCTGATCATTTGCCGATAAACTTATCCTGAGTATTTTGGGTCAATTTCAATAACCGAGCTTTCATTCCTGAGCAGCTCGTAAAGACCCGAAAGCGCTTCAAATTGTTTGTATATGATACAGGGTAGAGCAAAAATACCTGCTGCATTTTAAACTGTCACATGTGTTGTGCAAGTAAATTTAGGCAAATGGTAAGGGTAGCTCCGCCTAGCTAATGTCTTCACATATTTGAGATACAATCAGTTACGATCATTACTTAGACCTAGCCCAGTTGGCTGGAGATGAATAATACACCGACTGCATCTCTGCAGCGGGATAAAATCTCTCCAACGAGAGTCCTGATTATGACAAAACTATCGAATGGTGAGCTCCAGTCCTGGAGTTTTGTGTAATGAAGTACTCCCTCATTGCTCCAATGTCCACTCTGGTTCGGAGGGGTAACACTTGATAGGGTTCTCTCCTGACCATTAAACAGTCATTTGTTTACACACAGTTTGACTGAATTATTAGGGATAGATGGCAATACTTAGAACCATTTAACAGTGTGCAAGCTAATGAATAGTACTGAATAATAATACCTATAACCATTAAACTGCGCACAAATAGACGATTGATAGTATTATCAGTGTTCTTTGGTTTCAATTTTTAATAAAGTCCAATAGTATTAGCTTCTATTGACCAGTTTCAACTGTAACTTAGAATTACAGTATTTGTCTTTTTACATTTAAAGCATAGATAGTATACAGCAATGATTTTTTAAATAAAATCATTCATGCATTTTAAAATGACAATATAGTAAAAGACAATATATATATCTGACCGTTACTTGAACTCTACCAAAGGTGGAGTGGATTTGGGGAATTTCGTTTTAATTAATGACGAAATATTTAAAGAAAAAAAGAAAACGGAATTACTGAATAGCGCTAGAAAACATGTGTATATCTGTATAAAAGAAATATTTAGGAGCCTAGGCGACACGGTCTGTGTTAAACATACCTCCAAAATACTAAGCAAATCCACTCCACCTGTAGCAGAGTTCAAGTAACTGTCAGATATATATTGCCTTTTACTATATTTTCATTTTAAAATGCATGATTTTATTGTTTTTATTTGTAAAATCACAGCTGTATATTATCTGTGCTTTAAATGCAAAAGACAAATACTGTAATTCCAACAGTTAAACCTGGTCAAGAGAAGCTAATACTATAAGACTTTATTAGAAATTGAAAACCTAAGTTAGCGTAAAATAGAATTCCTATAAGGATGCAAAGAGCCGTAAATAAAAACTCCAATGAATTTTTTTAAAAGAAAGTAATTGCGGACTTTTACCAAGTTAAAACTTAATACAGGCAGAATTTTTTTTTTTTTTTTTTTTTTTTTGAAAGCCACGGGAAGCAGCAGGGTGGACGTAAAGACGAGCGGCCAAACCCTCTGACGGTTCAACGCCATGCCTAATCAGGCCTTGGGCGTATGAATCCTATGGTTCAACGTCCAGGATCAAATAGTCTGATCGGGGAACTACTGCAACTATTATTTACCGACCCCTCCGCTCGGGCAGGATATGACACAAGGTCTATTTTTAAGCGAAGTTTAACAGGACTGAATTCAGTTTTCCTTCTCCAAGACTATTTGCCTCACCAAGGCTGAAGAACCTAGTCTGTCTTATTTACCCATATTAGTGCTATGTGAAATGCAATCAGTCTCGGCCAGGATTTGAACTCGCGTCGCCGTGTCCATTTTCTACGACGATAACCATTACACCACGGGCACCTCCATTTGGGGAACTACTGCTACTCATCTATAAGGGCGGCTTCTGTAGATGAGAATAAAAACGGTCATCGAAAGATTACCATGACGCACACTCAAGCCACCAGTTCAAACCGCATCGCTCTTCGTGCGGGTAAAAAAAGGGCGCGTCCTGCTGAGATTGGAGCCCTGGCCTCGGTGTTCGAAAAATCAGCTACAAAGCTTAAACCAAAACAAACTACTAAAATGCAAACACACAATACAAATAGCGACATTCAACGTTAGAAATTTAAATAGAATTGGACAACTACCGGAGCTGACAGCATCGACGATAGATCACGATAGACAATATGCATACAAGATCACAGGTATACTCATATCGAGGATGTTGAATATCACGATACTGACAATGGATGGACGTTAGCCACTGCATCTGCATGGAACACTTTATGCCACTAGAGGAGTTGTAAGTATGCTTATAGGACCACGGGCCCTAAAATGGCAACCCCCAGCACCACAATCATTTCCTGCAAGAGCCCTACCAATGTTAGTGAAGAAACTGAACTCATCGCCCTCTATAATGAGCTATTCTCCTTTGTTCGTTGCATCTCGAAACACAACGTTCTCGTCATTTGTGAAGACATGAATGCCCAAGTTGGTTAAAACGTAAACCACAAATTCAGCTTACACAACAAGTTAAATGGAAATGAGGAACATCTAACAGACTTCACGCTAGAAAATAGATTAACATGCCTCCATCCTAAATTTCAGAAAAGGAAGGGAAAACTATGGACCCACACCTATACAAATAATACTAAAGCACAGATAGACTACGTTTTTATGAATAAGTGGAATAATAGCGCATTGAATTGCGAAGCATGTTCCTCTTTCGTGGGTGTTCTCCGATCAACGAATTCTCACAGCAAAGATACTACTGAGCCTACAAAGGAATGCAGCTCGAACAAAAACCACCGTACTCTATGACTGGTCCCTGCTTAATAACCGGGATATTAGAGAAATATACGTTAACACTAAGAAACAAATTCGATGCTTGCCCAGTCGGCTGGGACTGTAGAAAATACTGACTGCACCTCGGCAGAGGGGTAAGACACCCCCCAACGAGTGTCCTGGATATGACACTAAACAGTCTGATGTTGAGGTCCCAGTAATGCTGGGGCCTTGGGGAATACGGAACACCCCTTCATTGCCATTGCTCCTTGGTCCACTCTGGACCGGCGTGGTAGCACCTGATAGGGCCCTATCAATGGGTTAAATAGAACTAACGGCATACTTATGCTAAATTGAATTGCTTGATTAAACTGAATAGCTTGAAATAGAAATGTTTTTTGACAATTAAACCGTACTTACATTTAAACTGATTGCTAATGATAAACTGAATTATTTGAAATAGAACTGTTTTGACATGTAATTGTGTGTATACAAAATCTGTACACATACTAAACTGAATTAGAACTGCTTGACTAAACTGACTGTGAAAAACATTTCTATTTTGAGCTATTCAAACTGTACTTACATTTAAACTGCGTGCTTATCCAAAACTGAATTATTTGAAATTGAACTGTTTTTGACATTGAAGCTGTACTTATAACAATTCAGTTTAGTGTAACTGCTTGAATAGTTTGAAATGTTTTTGAAAATTAAACTGTGTACTTATGCTAAACTGAATTTTTTTTAAATAGAACTGATTATTTACATAAAAATGGATTTGGCGTTAAATAACCTACAAAGGTTGATATGCCATAAAACCCAACAAACCAACCAAGGTTTTCAATTTCTAATAAAGTCTTATAGTATTAGCTTCTCTTGACCAGGTTCGATGCACTACAGGAGAAGACAGAAACTCATACTCGAATTGACGAATATGAGAATTTCGTCAATGCCCACTTAGAAGCAGCAGCAGAATGCATACCAGCTAATCAAAGAGCTAAACCCAAAGTCCCATTGGGATACTTTAGCGGTTAGAAAGAAAGCGTGCAGACATGAAAACTGCTTTCAAATGCAATAGGAGGAACCCAACTAATATCAATGCCCTGAAACTTAAAAAGGCCCAAAACGAATTTGCTAACATACCTAAGAGAACAAACAGAATACATACAAAATCAGATCGATAAGATTAGAGACTCGGTTGAAGATAGACAATCCAGGATAGCATGGCAAACGAAGTGAACAAAAGGAAGAGCACTGCGAAAGCTAAACTGAAAGCTACCAGAAGTTCCACATGAACCAATCACGATAATTATAAGTAAACAATCAGACATCAAACTAAAACAGTTTACGCTAGAAGAACTCGACTCAGTACTAAGAAAAATTAAAAATAGAAAAGCAGCAGGGCTTGATGAAATACCCTCAAAAGTATGGAAGACCAGGGAATTCAGCAACATACTGCTCCAAAACTTATGCCGTATATAATCAAAACACAATACAGATGGACAAAGGGATGCATCCTCCTCTTCCCTTAGAAGGCCGACCCCATATTAGCCCAGAACTACCGACGTATAACCCTTACATCCATAGCGGCCAAGATCTTCTATGCTCTACTATGCAACCGCATAGAACTCAAAATTGAGAACATACATTCGGAGAAATCGATCCATGACATCACAAATTTTGACTATCCGTCGAATTCTAGAAGGTGTACGTTCAAAGAAACCTAGAGGCAACAATATTTATCGACTTCTCCAAGGCCTTTGACTCTACACAGAGGGGAGATGGAGCAAATACTATTCACTTACGACACATCCAAAGGAACCGTTGCAGCCATAATGATGCT
Source organism: Sepioteuthis lessoniana (assembly GCA_963585895.1). Taxonomy (NCBI): domain Eukaryota; kingdom Metazoa; phylum Mollusca; class Cephalopoda; order Myopsida; family Loliginidae; genus Sepioteuthis; species Sepioteuthis lessoniana. The sequence goes on from CAUZXS010000554.1 coordinate 69,161, forward strand.
ATATCAAAAACATGAAAGTTGAATTCCGCTCCCCGGATGGAGACAGACTACTTCGACATTGTAACAGGTGTGCTGCAATGATATACATTAGCCCCATACCTCTTTATCATCTGTCTAGACAACGTGCTTAGAAAGTCTATTGGTAAAATGAAAGGCAACGGTTTCAAGCTGAAAAGGGAAAGAAGCAGATGATACCCCGCACAAACAATTACGGACGCGGACTACGCCGATGACATAGTGCGGGTGTATTTACCAGAAGCGCTAAGCCGAAACCCAGCTACATAGTCTGGAACGCACAGTTGCCGGCATAGGCCTCCATGTCAACGCAGACAAGACGGAATACTTGTGCTTAAATCAAAGAGGCGACATCTCCACACTAAATGGTAGTTCTCTGAAACTAGAGGACAAGTTCACCTGCCTCGGAAGCAGTGTCTCATCAACCGAAACAGATATCAATACGCGACTAGCAAACGCATGGACAGCTATCGGTCATATGAAAGTTAGACCTGACCAATAAGATAAAACACAGTTTTTTCCAAGCGGCGGTCGTGTCGATACTATTATATAGATGCACTACATAGATGCTAACTAAACGTATGGAGAAAAAGCTTGAAGGCAATTACACAAGAATGCTACGAGCAATATTGAACAAGTCTTGGAGGCAGCACCCCCACAAAGCAGCTGCTGTGCGGCTACCTGCCACCCATCACGAAAACTATTTAAGTTATATGAACCAGATATACAAGACACTACTGGCAAAGAAGGGACGAACTCATAAGCGACATACTCCTGTAGACCCTTTCACATGGACGAGCAAAGGCATGACGACCAGCTAGAACCTATATACAACAGCTGAGCCGATAAAGGATGTAGCCTTGAAGATCTACCAACAGCAATCGACGAGAGAGACGAGTGGCGGGACAGAGTTAGGGAGATTCGTACTGGCGTTGTGACATGATTATTAGTGTTAGATAGTTAAATGGTTTCAATTATTGCTATGAAGAAACAGTTCTCATTTGAAAAATAAAGTTACCAACAATCTATTCACTTACAATAGCCTTTTAATTGTGTTATATAATTACGGAATGATTTTTTTTATATGGATCATTTTTCGTTAATTATGTTTTATCATTCAGTTTGGTTGGGCTTAGAACTATTCGGTTCTTAGTTCAGGTGCATAGCATTGGGTAAAGTTTACGCTTGCGCGCAAAGGATATGACAATCATAATTGTCATAATAAAACCCAGATAGGAAATGAGGCTGGAGTGTGAATGACGTCATACCCGGAAGAGATGGTCCTGAGAATTTGAAGATTTTGAAAAAGAGTCGGTTGAGAGTTGACTTTGGGCCATGTAGACAGACAGTTGGGTTGTCTGCCATTGAGGCAGACAGTTGAAGTTGGGGTCCGACCATGATGGTGAGAAGTTGAGATTGGACCAATGTAGGCAGACAGTTGAAGTCTGACCGTGGAGTTTTGCAGATCTCTACAGAAAGATCTTAAACACTACGGGATGCGCAGTGCGTTTTTTGGGTCAGATAGTATGGTAAGCATTTTAAGAATTGTCTCTCTCCTCGCGTCGAAGAACCAAAATCAGAAATTGATAAACGGTTCGTACCCGAACAACGGAGTCGCCTGTTTATTTGAATCGGCCTATTTTGCATTTGTATTGTGTAGTTTGCATATGTATACGCGTAGTATACGACAATTGTATGCAAGCAAATAACTGATATTAAACTGTGACATAGCAATATTTGAAATCATTTGACTGTGACCAAACAAATAGTGAATGGAATATATTCATATCAGAAATACTTGAAACCTTAACTGTATGCAAAAAAAATGTTAAATTGCGTTTACAAATCCTAGATATTTAATACATATGAATATGCAGGATTTGGTATTGAATAACCTATAATCGTTGATATGCCACAAAACCCAACCCAAAATGACTTGCACCACTTTATATACGTTTTTGTTAAAACGTTTTTAAGACTGGTGAATTTGTAATTGCTACATAGAGCTTTTCGGGCTCATTTCTTGTTATGTCAGAATGATGTTCTGGATAGAAAATTGATACTTATACTGGTCGAAAATTTCCCAGTAGAGGCCAATATGTGGACGATGTCAAATTTTGAAATGAATAAAAACCGTCGCTTTTTATTTAAATAACAGTGCCGGTCAAAGCGATGATCGTAATTAATCATATGACAAGAAATAAGACGTTAGCTAGACAGGCAAGTGGCAATGACAGCTCTAAATTCACTTGCATAACAAAGGTGACGGTTTGAAATATAGAAATATAATAATCAGAGTTCAAGTACTGGACGAAACTTTTTACTTCACGCTTAGAAAAGGTGTCCTGGATGATATTGAACCATCTGATGGAGATTTGGAAAATGTGGAGTACTTCTTCATTGTCATTGCTCCCAGGCCCACTCTGACCCGAAGTGGTTGCACCTGATTGGGTCCCATTGATGGGTCAAATAGAGCTAAGTGTGAGCAACAGTGAGCTCGTGCTCGTTTCAGAATGCTATCTACACAATGTTTACGAATCATATATAAAATATGTATGTATAAACAGGATTTGGTATTAACCTACAATGGTTGATATGCCATAAAACCTAACCAAATCAAATTTAATATATATGCATAAGAGGATTTGGCATTAAATATCTTGCAATGGTTGATATACAATGAAACCCAACCAAACGCTTGTAAAAGGCATGAATTTATCTATTTCTCTCGCCAGCAATGGGAGGTTGATTTCTTTAGCCATGGTTACACAATCAGTCTAGAAATAAAACTGAATCCAATGCTTGCTGCATAAGACAAGTATCGTGGAGCATCACCAAATAAATCTCTCTGGTTTGGTTTGTTTAACGATATATCAACTCCTTAACGTAATTCCGAACTAGGATTCATTTTAAATTATTGTAACCATAACTATATTTTCATTATTCGATTGCCCCCTTTTTTATTTGTCTATAAACATTTATTTACAGTTATATCAAGAATTCCTATTTGACGTGCCGTTATTAGGCAATCAAATCTAGATTGAAATCCACTATTTCTTTTTTTTTTTTTTTTTTTTTTTTTTTTTTTTTTCGCTTAAAAAGTAACCTTGTCGTATCTTACTCGTGGTGATGGGTTTAGGTAAATACTAGTGATTTAAACTTTTTGCTTAGATGTAGCACAAGGCCCTACGAATTGATACCCAATGAGACTCGAACTCGCTAGTTATGGCTTGCAAACTATTCCACCATAGAGGCGCCCATGGATTGACTAAGAGGATTAAACTGAGAATTTTCCTGGTCAACTGATACAAGTTCAATTCTCAAAAAGGCTCGGTGCAGGGATCCGGAAAAATGCACTTTCTAAATTTATGTAAATTGTTGGACAATCGTAGTCGAGGGCAACACTAAATCCCCCTTTTCAATAACTGCTACAACGAGATGTAATCTAATCTTTCTTTGGGTGTTCTACTTACCTTTGGTCTGTACCTTATAATGCTTAGTGTTAAGCAATGAGGCATCAAGAACCTTTTTTTTTTCTTTTTTTTTTTTTTTTTTTTTTTGAGTCTTTGATACGACTCAACCCGGGATTGAACCTCGGTATCCTGGACCATTGGCGAATACTCAACCCACTCTGCCAATAGGCCAGTATCTATGTATTGGCTACTATAAATTGCTGCTTCCATCCTGTCAATAGAAACTCGTTTTTTGTCATTTGGTTTTCACTTTTCGAGGAGTGAAGATCGCTACAAGTTAAACTGACTGAATAAAACAATTTATTTTTTCTTTGCTTGATTATTTCTGTAGACGGCTTCGTGCAAGTGTTGACAATAGCTTAGTCTTATTTTTTGAATTCGCAAAGGCCACCTACGTCATAGACAAAGTTGTGATCGAAATACGAACAGGAAGAAAAAGTAAATATAATGTGAGGCTATCACAACAATCAACCTGCACATAAGATGGGCACCTCAAGAAGCAAAATGGTTAGCAAGCTATATTAGAGTATTGTTAGTGAGTTCGATTCTCACTGTGCTCCCCATACTACAAGCTCATTACATGACTAAACGTACATGATTAACAAAAACTTCGTCTTCCTAAACAAATAGGCCAGAGCAAGTTCTTATAAAAGTTTTATCCGGTTAAGAATTCTTTGCTATTCTAAGAACTTTACAAGAAATGTTATTGGCATTTAAACTCAACATCAGTTTTTAAGATTATATCAAAACAGTTGAAGAATATTAATAAATTGAGTTTAAAAGTTGGTTCGCAACCAATGAAGAATTATAACTACAATGTTTGGAAAGTGAAGTTTTGGTTGGCCTAGTGTTATGACGAGTCGTTTTTTTTTTTTTGTTTTTTTTCTTTTAATTTAAAGAATGGTACATGCAAAAATACGGAACAAACTGAATTTAGAATACATTGACTGTATCCCTTTCAAATGGGTAAGACCTCAAAAAAGGGGGGGTCTTGGGTGGTGGGTACCTACCTCTTTTTTCCATTACTTTCCAGTTTGCTGACTCAAATTGATAGTATCCTGTTAGTCTCATGTATGGGTCAAATCGATCTATTCAAAAATTTATTGTATTCGATAAAATCGTGTACCAAAAACATGTCCTAAGAAATTACACAAAGATGTAAATATGATCGTACAATGAATGCGATTCCCTAACCTCTTGACATGAAATAACTGTAGACGGGTTAACATGCCGTTAAAATCAATCAATAAAACGAACACAAAGGACAAGAAAAAAAGGAATTTAGCGAATGAGTGCAGGTTTTATTTGAGAAGTTTTCGGATGTATAATTTTCTTTGTTCCGAAAAATGTTCATCGAAGACACGGGATCATTCTCGTGTCTTTCACGAGAAGTATAACATTGAACTCGAATACTTTTTGAGAAAAATTATGGGCACTTAACTTCCAACGGTTTCGGGTCGGGTGTAAGTATTGAGAATATCTAAAATATGAATAAATGAGGCACAGTCAAAAATGCGGGGAGGGCTATTCATCACTATCCTAAACTTAAACTTAACTACTTATTCAGTGACCAATACATATCTCCAAATTAAAAAAAAACTATTGCATTTAAAGCCACTAACATACACTCACCAAGTAAAAGATTAAGTTGGTGACCTCAGGCGAGGGGGCCAGAAGGCTCCTTTTTCAATAGCTACTACACGAGGTGTAGGGAGGGTGCTACTCCATTTCCTGGATTGCTCCACTTTACACTTTACCGGCCTCCGAGTGAAAGCCTACGTACCCAGGGAGTGGACTCGACCACGATCTTTCCCAGTACTTCTGACCAAATTTTCTCCAGTTAGGGATCGGAACCGAACCAGACGCTCGTCCCTCTAACTAAAGGGGTAGGAAAGAGCGCAGCCCCTCCATGAATCCAACCACAAACCGACGGACTTGTCATGATTAACCTGGCCCCTCTCACATCTTCTTGCCCAGTCGGCTGGGGCTGAAGAATACACTGACTGCTTCTCTGCAGAGGGGTAAGCCCCCCCCCAACGAGTGTCCTGGATATGACACTAAACAATCTGATGGTGAGGTTCCAGCAGTGCTGAAGCTTTGGGGAATGCAGAGTACCCCTTCATTGCCATCGCTCCCAGGTCCACTCTGGCCCGGAGTGGTAGCACCTGATAAGGGTCCTATCTATGGGTTAAATAGAAGTAAACCGTGCTTCTTTCACTATACTGACTTTTGCATTTAAACTGCGTATTTATGCTTAACTGAATTGTTTGAAATAGAACTGTTTTTGACGTCGAAACTGTGTACTTATGCTGAACTGAATTATTTGACATAAAACTGTTTGATATTTAACTCAGTGTATTGCCCAGTTAGCTGGGGCTGTAGAATACACTGACTGCACCTCTGCAGAGGAGTAAGACCCCCCCCAAACGAGTGTCCTGGATATGACACTAAACAATCTGATAGTGAGGTTCCAGCAGTGCTGGAGCTTTGGGAATGCAGAGTACCCCTTCATTGCCATTGCTCCCAGGTCCACTCTGGCCCAGAGTGGTAGCACCTGACAGGGCCCTATCTATGGGTCAAATAGAACTAACTGCATACTTATGCTAAAATGAATTGTTTGAGTAAACTGAATAGCTTAAAATAGAAATGTTTATGACAATTAAACCGAACTTACATTTAAACTATGTGATTATGCTTAACTGAATTATTTCAAATAGAACTGTTTTTTGACATTAAAACTGTATTTACACTTAACTGAATTGTTACATATAACTGCTTGAATAGTTTGAAATAGAAATGTTTATGACAAACTGTACTTATGCTTAACTGAGTTGTTTTAAATAGAACAGATTATTCACATAAAAATGGATTTGGCGTTAAATAACCTACAAAGGTTGATATGCCATAAAACCCCACAAACCAAATCTCACATCTTCATACCTTCCGATTTCTTTGCTCACCTCAACCACTTCGTCCCAGCTCGTTACGAACGCGCTGACATCGTCGGCGTATGCCGTGTACCTGACTATCTCGGTTGAGCCAGGTAACGTGAAGCCGATTAGGACCGGCTTCGCCCTCAACGTGCGCAGGAAAGGTTCCAGCAAAAGGACGTACAGCATGGGCGACAATGGATAACCTTGACGAATCGACCGAGTCAAAGTGAAGTGCTTCGATCTTACCACGTTCACTTGCATCGTGACTCTGGGGGACGCAGAGAAAGCGAATCAACTGCGAAAGTGAAGCCCGAAACCGGCCGCCGACAGAACAGCCTCCAGAAAACCATGATCAACCCCTATCAAAGGCCTTGGACTGTTCTAGATTAATCAGCGCAGCTCTTCCGTCGACTTTTTCTATGCGCACCATATGAAGATTGTCCTGGATAGACCTACCCGTCACAGCACACGTCTGTTCGGGGCAAATCAAACAAGGCAGAGCAGTCAGGAAACGGTCTGCTAAGATCTTTGCCGAAATCTTTTCGCCTGTGTTTAACTGTCGAAGAGCGAAAATTGCTAATCCTATCCCGACCATGTTTGTCCTTAATGTTGCAACTTCACTATACTCCAGGTGAAACGATGGGGAATAGTCCTTTGCCTCATCCAGTTTTTATAGATTGTAGCCAGCAAGGGCACAAACCTGTGCGACAGCCTCAAATACACTTCGTAGGGCAGATCATTGATCTCAGGAGTTTGGTCAGTCCCAACTTTTCTCAATGCATCTCGGACTTCTTCCTTCGTTATGCTTCCCTCACATCCAGCCGCCTCCGTCGCCGTGAGGCGAAGGAAGTCGGCAAGATAGGTGTCGAACTGAGCGAAACTCAGTTCGGGCTCCCTAGTGAAAGGTTTCACGAAGCAGTTCCGAAATTCCCTACAAATCGCTTCGTTTGTAGTTTGACATTGTCCGTCCAGCGATGTGACACTCATGATATGCCTATGAACTGTGACCGTGGTTTAATGGTTATCGCCGTAGGAAATGAATACGGCGACACGGGTTCAAATCCTGGACGAGGCTGATTGCATTTCACATAGTACTAATACCCTTGGGAAAGGTATGAATCCAATTATTCTCCCTCCAGCTATGGGTAAACAGTAGGGCAGACTAGGTTCTTAAGTCTTGGTGAGGCAACTAGTCAAGGAGAAGGAAAACTCTGAATTCAAACCTGTTAAACTCTGCTTAAAAATTGACCTTGTGTCATATCCTGCCCGAGCGGAGGGGTTGGTAAATAGGATCAACTGCATATCTAAGTTCCTTGACCCGTTATTCTTGGACCATATTCGTCGCCTCGCAAAACTTTTTTTGACTTTGCCCCTAACCACTAGAGCCTAGGACTTCTTTATTTGAAAAGAGTACACCTCTGCCTTAACTATGTTAGTGACCCCACTATCTCCGGCCTTAATCGCCCAATCTAGCGTATCCTCTATCATTCTTATCTAAGTTGAGTTTCCAACTATCCTCGGCAGCAAAAGATCTAATTGTGTCCTACAGCCTTTTACCACTGATAGCCCCTGTCAATTACCGCTTTAACATTAGTTTTAGCTGGTCCTGAAAATCCTTCTCATCTGAAGGGATGAGTTGTATTTCCAAAGTTCAGGCATCCTACGCTAAGCCTTATCTAACCTAATGGACACTTAAGATTTTGTGGTCAGAATTTTTGTTAGCCTCAAAGCTTGGACCACCTAAGAGATCTTAGTCGACTCTCTTAACTAACACTCGGTCCAGATAGCTATAGTTCTGGGCCGAGGCGCCCCTACCGGTCCAAATCCATTAACTTATTTGGGTGTCTTTCGCGAAATTTATCGGCGAGATCAAGTCGTTCGACAAACTCGTGAAAGTACCTTGCATCCAAAGTGTTAGTATCCGAACTAGTGCTTCCTCGATGTAAGTTGGGATTAAGGGCGGCGTCTCAATCACCCAGTAAAATTACCCACCTTGATGACGTCATGAAAGGCTCGATGCGCCGAAAAGGGTGGGAAGCTAACTGATAACATTGGGTCCATAAACTCCAAACTAAATACCTTGTCCTTCATTGTAACATCCAGTATACAAACTCTGCCCGCTGGATCTGAAAGAAAAAGGGTATACGTCGAGATAAGATGTCTGCTTATCAGTCAGGTGACCCCTCTAGAACGAACATCAAAATATGCTGAGGACAAATAGTTCCTCGACACAATATCTTCACGGAAGTTGGAATCAAAGTAGGTCTCCTGTAAACATAATGACGCGGCGCTGAAAGTTTAGAAGCAATTGAGATCTTTTAGAATCCAACCTTAGCCTGCCGCCATTTAAACTAGCCAGCCTTAAATCCATGATTGATACAGGGCTTGAGTACTGGATCGAAACATGCCAGGGATTAAGATACCAACGGCCTGGCTCATATCCCGCGGAAAAGTTAATTTACAAGCCCTATACAGAGAAGGGTAAATGGAAAATTGGGACCCTCCTCACTGCAGAGTTGGCATATTTTTTCATTATCTATGAAATGTAAGAGCAAGTCGAGAGCCTGGCTGGCTTTGCCGTGCATTTTCATGACTCCCTCCAATCGTCGGCCCATCCGTACAACAGGTGACAAGCTCGTTTAGGAAGTTTTTAGGGTTCTCCACATCCTTGCCGTCAATTTCCTTTTGATTGTAGAGGATCCTTAAGTCTTTCAATGCTTGGGGCTGGACGTTTAAATGCCGCCCCAGGGCACTCGTCAACCCTGTAGACAGCTTCTCCCTTATTATATGATGGTCTTTGTTTTACCAACTCGTCCCCTGAACTGTCAAATGACTGGGTATGTTGCCTCTTTCTTGGGCTAGTTGGTATTGATGGTACTAATGTTGATTTCTTGGCTGTAGTAGTCAGGTGGAACTGGTGTTACCGAGGAGGGTTGTCGGTTGTGGGGACAAGTGCCTGTCTTGGGTTTAAGGACCGTCGAAATTAGGTGGAGTAGTTAGTTCTTGGCTTCGGAGAAGACGAGGTTGGACGAGAGGGCCCGGGAGTAGGGACAGATTTCTTGGCCTCGTCCAGTTTTTTAAATTCTAACAATTTTTCGAATTTAGCCTTCTCCGGGCAGAAGCACCTGGTTCTAGTGAGGGTGATGGGATGGATTTAACGGGAGTATAATTGGGGATGTAACTTTAGGTTGTGTTGATTGAAGGGATGTCTAATTTGGGAGATTTTGTGGGAATGGTTGTTTATTTTGATGCTTTTGCTTTGGAGGGGGGTAGTTTTTGTGGCTTAAGTGTGTGGGGGGTTCCGAAGTGTCTGTGTCAACCTGGGAATCCTTTTGGAACTGGGTGCCTGCAGATTGGACCTTCCAACCACCAACTCCTTTGACTTCTCTTGGTTTTCAGGAGTCGTCTTCGGAGAAAACTGGCTTATCCTCGACAGGTACGGACACCGATGTCCTGACGGCAGGTTTGCCTTTCGCTGTGGTAAGGAACGATGAGGCGTTTTCAGCGGGACCTTCTTCCCTGGGCAGATTGCAGAAAGGTGACCGGTCTCTCTGCAATGCTAAAAAGCTAGCTTTCAGCCCGTTACGATAACCGACTACCTGCGTCCTTCTGAGTCCGACTAAATGGGGAGAGTAGGTTTTAACATCGATCATTAGATCAAATCTCCACTCCCCTTGCATACTGTCGTGGGTAGCTGACACGATCTCGCCGTACTACAAGTATGCGGCAAAATTCTCATCGAGAAGAGACACTGCAAAAATTGCAACTGTGGTCCCTCGTCCTAAATATTCGTCCGCCTGAAGAAATCTTTGGTCTTAAGGGATCTTTGCATAAGAGCGACTGCATCCTCAATGATTACTAGTACCTTTACGCCCAGGCTTGAAAGCGAACGGGAAAACGAGTCTTTTGTGGATTTGAAAATTGTTTTGCTTTTTTCTCAACCACAAAAGATATTGTTCTTTTCTGCTAGTAGCTTTGAAGCTCCTCCAACACTGACTTGCTAGGAAATGGACTTTTCCCGCTAGAGTAGCTCATCGATATCGACCCCTAATTTGGGAGGGGAAGACCAGGCATTAGGGGAGCCCCCACAAATAATAGGGTCGAGTGATTTGGGGTTTTCTACTTTTTCTTTTGTTTTCTTTTTCTTCAATAGATTTTTCGATTATTTTATTTATTTGTTGGATTTTTTTTTTACTCCCTTTGTTTGGAATCAAATAGGGCATTTATGGCCGAGCCATTATTTTGGCTGACCAGAAGGGGAGTATTAAAAAAAAATGAGTAATAAAAAAAGTGGGGGACGAAGAATGTAGACAAAGGGGAGGGAGAAATGTTTGAAAAAAATATAAAAAACAAAAACCGACTTGCGGAAGCAGGCAACCCAATCTGACGACGACTTAATGCCGATGTTGAAATAAAAAAAAAAAACTTCTGAAATAGTAATCCGATGATCCAATGAAAAATTTCGAACCAGTCTGTCGCGAAAGCGATGTGCTGAAATGAATACAATTATAGGCGTAAAAAAAGATTCAAAAAGATCAAGATGTAGTATTATGGCCGAGGGATTTCGTTTATATATCTTGCCTTTCGGTTTAGTTAGGCTGAGAACCTTTCACTTAGCGCATGGGTTAGTTAGGCAGATGGAAAAGTTGTCATAAAAGATTGTGCCTCTCTTCCTTATGTCGAAAAACCTTTAAACTCAAAGGTAATAAAGTTTCGTACCTGAACTAAGAAGTCGTATTTTTCGCGTTTCGGGATTCCTATGTTATCTATGTACGTTATGAACATTCTATGTACATTTCACATATCCGTATCATGGGTATGTTACAAAGAGCAAACTATGAGGATTGAGAAACTTCTGCCTTAAGTTTGGTCATATCTATATACATAATTATTTACACAAGAAAGTCACGTGTCATACTTTGCTCTAAGATATAAGGTGCTTGTTTGACGCAGAGACTATTCTACCGACTATACATCGATCGCGCTTCAAAAACTAGTTACCCAGACCGAGGTACTGGACGAACAAAGAGCACAACATCGGCAACATGTTGTAAGCCTACTTCAGGTACGAGGCAAGTAATTTTTCTTTTCTTACATCTTTTTTAGATTTAGGAGTGATTTTTGACTTTTAAAAAAATATTTCAGAAGGATACTCTCCCCACCCCGCCGCCGCGCCACTTCGTAATATTACCTTCTGAGGAATTTCCTACGGCTTGAAATGTTTTTGAGAATGTCCGTAGTTAGTTTTGGTATCGTGTGGGTTTAGTGACCATTTCAAAAATCAATTTCACGGAGTTATATATATATATTGTCGGCTAAGAAAAACTTATCATTGGTTTTGTTTCTTTCGGGACGTATATTTTTTTTTTCAATACGTGTTATTTGCTGGACTTTAAGAGCCTAACAAAGACCACTGTCACATCCGGTTAGAGAGCGAAGATTCTTTTTCTTACGTGTATGTATGAGCTGTAAAAGGCAATGGCAAGTAATGGTATTTTGATTTGATTTTATCGGTTACGAGGCAAGCATGAATTAGTAAATTAGCGTAACAATATAGCTTAATATTGTTGCAGACTCCTCTGCCGGTTAAATAAGATAAGAGGTTAATATTAAAATAACGGGAATATCAGTTGAACAAACGTTGTCTTTTATATATATTTTGGTAATAGACGACAATTTACAAACTGTGTGGGTATTAATTTTTGTGTGTGTAGAGTACGTTTTTAGTCTTTCCCTTTGTTTATTTGTGTGACAGTCCTGAATTATTTTAAGAATAAAATTTGGTTATCGTTCCGAAATTCGGAACTGATATTTTGGCTCAATGGCTGGAGTAGCAAGAACAAATCAAAACTGTTCTTTTTAAATACAGAACTTTTATTCCTTGGGACGGGAGATTGCCTGTCCTAGCCAACTAGATTTTGGCTGCAAAATTTGTTTGTTTTTGTGTTTTTTTTTTTTATGACAAACTGAAATGAGCTGACAGGACAAGTATTCCTTAACAAAGATTAATTAAACGAAACTTTTCCTGACAAAACAATTTGTCAACTGAAGAATGCTAGTAAGGAAGGAAATTACAATAACAAAAACAAGGGTAGATGAGTAGAGTAGATTCTTCCCTTTTATTTTTTCAGTTCTTGATATCTCTTTGGCTAAAGAATTTCGCGTTGGGATCGTCTAAGTCTCTTAATTTTCTTGACATTACATAAGGGGGAGTAGTCTTTAGATCACTTGGAGAAGTTGTAATCTCTGGGTTAATGAAAATTCGTAAATCGTCCCTACCTACTACATGTTTTTCATTTGAATTGTTTTCATTAGTGGATGTAAGTAAAGTTGGCGACCCCAGTCAAGGTTGACTCGAAGGCTACCTGTTTGATAGCTACTACACCGAGGTGCAGGGGAGGGCGCTACTCCTTTCCCTGCATTGCTTTCACTTTACCCTTGATCCTTACTTTATAATGCTGAGTGTTAATCAAGGTAACCTCAAGTACCATTTTTTTGAGTCTTTGGTGTGAGTCGACCTGAGATTGAACCCAGGTCTCCCGGGACATCGGCGAACACTCTAACCATTATACCAATGTCCTGTTAGTGGACGTAGAACCATCTAAATCTTTCTGGAGGCTATCGTCAACAGCTTCCAAACTTTTTGATAAATTCCTTGTTGGTACTAAGTCACTTACAGATATTGTAAATTGGCGTCCATTGGTGAACCTTATGAGCATATTGTGGCTGTGCTTCCAGTAACTACGTCATCAACCAATCGTTCGTACTTATTGGCATGGACACAGCGACGCAAAAGAACAGGTACTGGCGTAAATAACCATGTAGGTAAAGACTGGCCGTTGGTATGAAAATAGTATTTCACGTGGTGTAGCATTAGTAGCAGTACAAAGATCTTATGAAGTGTAGTGCTTCAGGCAATACTGTTTCCCACTGCGATTCTTTAAGATTTCTTGAGGCTAAGGCCAATGAGATGTTTCCAGATAATTCCTTTATACCTTTCACACTGACCATTTTCTCTTGGGTGGTAAGGCGTTGTCCGGCTAGTAGCAATTCCAAGATTGGTGAGATTTTCACTCAATTCCTTTGATACAAATGATGTTCATGTAAATGGGCATGTCAAATATTATAGATATCTGACTTAGACTCTGAATCACGGAATCTATGCTTGCCCAAGTCAGCTGGGGCTGTAGAATACACCGACTGCATCTCTGCAGAAGGGTAAGAACCTCCCAACGAGTGTCCTGGATATGATACGAAACAATCTGATGGTGAGGTTCCAGTGATGCTGGGGCTTTGGGAAATGCGGAGAACCACTTTGCCATTGCTCCCAGGTCCACTCTGGTCCGGAATAGTAGCATCTGATATAACCCTATCTATAGGCTAAAAAGAACTAAACTGCATACTTATGCTAAACTGAATCGTTTGAATTAGAACCGTTTGACTAAACGGAATATCGTAAAATAGAAATGTTTTTGACGATTAAACTGTACTTATGTTAAACTGAATTGTTTGAAATGGAACTGTTTTTGACATTGAAACTGTATTCACACTAAACTGAATTATTTAACATAGAACTGATTTGACTTTAACTGTGTGTAAACAAATCTATACTTATAGTGAACTGAATTGTTTGAATGAGAATTATTTGAATTGGTTGAAATAGAGATGTTTTTGACGATTAAACTGTACGCATGTAAAACGGAATTGTTTGAAATAGAACTGATTTGCATAAAAATGGATTTGGCATTAAATAACCTACAAAGTTTGATATGTCATAAATCCAAACAACCAACCTGTATCTATGCGTGTACATGCAAAGGCAAAAGGGAAGTACTACTCATCTATCACTGAAAGTAACAGTTTTTTTTAAGATGAAGGAAAGGGTTCCTTAAAGTCAATGAGTCGTTCCATCAGTTATGTAGCTTTGACCAGACGTCCTGTTTCTGGTGTCTAGAAGCGTAGATTCCATCTTGCACATACTGTACACAATCTTTTAACACTTTCAATTTTTTCTCTAACAAAATGAGCCAACCTGGTTATGACAAAGATTTTTTGTATTTCTTGTTTTCCTATTGGTGAATGCATTGCACAGGACAAGTAGGAGCGTATCAACTGGGATATCGTTTCCTGGTCGGTACATGATGTCGTACTCATAATACCCGAATTCCATTCTCCATCGTTCGATCTTGCCGTTCTTGATCTTTCCATGCCTTCTGGTATCAAACATGAAATTATCAGCTTGCTGATCTGCGACAATCATAAAACGTCGCGCTGATAAATGTGACCAATTTGACATATTCAACTATCGTACAAGCCTCCTTTTCTACAGAATATTTTTTCTTCTGTAGTCGTTAGAGTACGTGAAATATGCCAATGGGTGGTTTACTTGATTCAGAGTGACCGAAATAGCAGTATCAGAGGCATCAGTTTCTACTATTAAAGGAATGTTTTCGTCGATTGAGTATAGTAAGGCCTTTTCAATTAAAGTTTTCAAATATCTTTTTACCGATTCTGAATCGGAATGAATCAGCTGTTATTAAGGGTCTAATTTTATCAGAACTTGGGTATCCATTGAGAGTAGTTAATCCAAGCACTCTGCGCTGTGAGATTTTGTTTTGAGAAACAGGTAGCTCTCTTAATGGCCGTAGACGTTCTGCATCAAGTATAAGTAGGCCCTGTGATATGTTGTAACCAAGAAAATAAATGGATGTTTTAAAGAAAACTGATTTATCGTCGTTGAAGTTTAGGTAGCACTCTTAAAACTTTTCAAAGTTCTCAACATGTTATTGCTGATTCCACCCCCCCCCCAACTACAACAATGTTGTCTACATAGGCATACACGCCCGTTGAAATATTTTCCTTAAACTTAACAATCTTTGGACATATAAGACACTATTAGTGACTCAAAAAGGGATTCTAAAACATTGTTAAAGTTTACCATTAGCTTGGAATGCCGTATAAGGCTTATCTTTAGTATCCGATATGCACTTTTCAGATCAATGAGTTGCAAGTGATATATTTTGCTATTTCTTGAGCAAGATCATGGATCAGTATCTAATCTGATAAATCTATTACTTCTCAACTGTAATCGATTGCGAGTCTTTCTTTGACGCTCATTGGTTACTATTAAGACAGGAGCCTTCCAAACGGATGTACTTTCCTCAATTACGCCCTCTTGGATCATTTTCTCAATCTGTCTGTGGGGAAACGCATGTCATCCACTCCAAATCTTTTAGATTTTGTTGTAAATGTTTAGTTTGGATTAATGTTGAAGAATCAAGATGCGTTCACTAACGCCAAGGATACGCTCCAGGAGATGGGATGAGATTATGAGACCTTTCTTAGAGCCACCGAAAGCAAAGTATATGGTGGAATGTAGTGACATGGAATTTTGGTCTAGAATATTAGAGCAAAGGTTGGATAGGACCCAAAGTTTACATTTGGATACCACTCACCTGGTAAGTTTATATCCACTGTCCTTTAATAGAGGCATTAGGTGACGATGACGCCATAGATACGTTAACAGTTGCAGGTTTCATCTGTAGTCGGTGTTTCTTCACATAACTGTGAGATAAAGGATCTTCTTATCCATTATGGTTGCACTGGTGCCATTTTCCCCGAGTAACACGTCCGTGTCCTGTTTTAGGGATCCTAAGAAAGCGGATATAGTGTCTGATCTCATCAACATTGTCGCTAGTCTGTGAGAGCATGTTGCAGATGTTTTGGAGTTCGAAAGACACTTTTTGAAAAATTGCCTTTTTACATTCTAAACAAAAATCGTTTCTTGCTACACATGCTTCTATCATGACGACATACTCCACAGAAGAAACACCAAGACTTGGTATTAACCGAAGCTGCACAACATTGATTACCAGGATCCGTTGACTGGACACTGGTTCTGAGAAATTGCACCTACAATTGGTGTTTGAGGGTACGTGTACGCGTCTGAATTTTTCTGAACGGCATGGAGTGCTCTAGCTTGGTCAATGGCTATATTTAAATGCAGTCTTACTTTCGAGTAGCCGTTGTCAAATAATCTTCGTACGTAAACTAGTGATAAATGCATCCCTAACGCAGTCGTAACGATTTTGCACAGCATCGACAGATTTAAAGTTACATTCTTTCGCTAGTAACTGTAGTCTTTGCACGTATGCGTCAATATTTCCTCTTGACCGGAAGTAGCAAGTAAATGCCGGGCGAAAACTTCGTTCGAGGGTTTTATGTATAGTTCTTTCAGACAGTTAACAGCAGAATCGAAAGTACTATATTCCGCAACGTATTCATATACAGCGAAGGGAATAAAATTTGATCAGGGTATCGGGTTTATCTAAGTCGGTTTGAACGTTAGGGTCGATAATTTTGCGTAGGACCGACGGGAAGCTTCGAAACCAGTTTTTAAAAATCTTATTTGACAATGGTATATTACGAGGGGTGTCCAAACGTACCAGTTTCAAGTATTTATCCATATTGTTGAGTTTGTTCCGTTTAATAATATGGAATGAGCTGACAAGATTAGTATTCCTTTAAAATAATTTATTAAACAAAACATTCCCTAATTAAGCAATTCAATTGTAGAATGGTAGTTAGGGAGGTAATTACAAAAACAAAACAAAACCAAGGACCGGTAAGTATAGTACACAAACTTAAGTCCTTTTTCTCGGACAAGGTAATATTAGATGTGATGAAACACCTTGACTTAGAAACCGTTAAATATCTTATTCTATTATTTATTGCAATATTCTTCGTATAATTTGTCCTTTTAAAGTAAGGGACAAACCTTTTTTCCACCCGGGCTTTTTACCTTTCAAGAGGTCTCCACTTCACAGAAATGGAAGAGTACCAGTAAATTCAACCTAACACTGGTTCCGGCCTAATCACGACTGTTAACATTTCTTAGTATCTAATTGGGTGGCCAATTAGTAATATTACCTAGTATAACTAATCTAACATCTGTGCTAAACAAAAGATTAATAAATAACAAATAGAAAATGCATAGGTTTTTCCCCTCGTGTCATATTTACCAACCCCTCCGCTCGGGCAGGATATGACACAAGGTCAATTTTTAAGCGGAGTTTGACAGGTTTCAATTCAGAGTTTTCCTTCTCCTAGACTAGTTGCCTCACCAAGGCTGAAGAACTTAGTCTGTCCTATTTACCCATAGCTGGAGGGAGAAATAATTGGATTCATACCTTTCCCAAGTGTATTAGTGTTATGTGATATGCAATCAGTATCGTCCAGGATTTGAACTCGTGTCGCCGTGTCCATTTCCTACGACAATAACCATTACACCACGGGCACCTCCCCTCGTGTCAGAGCTTTATCGACAATTAAAGGCAAATAAAATTTTCGTTAAAAATGACATGATTATTTATACGAGCGAATTCATTAAGAGTAGCGCGACTTCCCCGCTTAGTGACAGGCTCGCTACGCGCATGACCTGGGCCGTAACCTTACTATATAGTATTTGAAATCTGATTTAATCTGTGGTTGGACGTCATTAAATATGTTGCTCCTACAATTTTGTGGTGTTCTTAAAATGTGCACAATACAACGACTTAGACAAAGGAATATTCACAACAAAACATACATATCAAGTACATAGTAAAAAATATATTACGAATATTCAAAATAAAGGTCGTCAAATATGTGTGTGTGTGTGTGTGCTGTTATCTAGTATGAGATATGCTCCATTCAGAAAATATGCTAGGTTTTAGATCTTAAATTATAACAATCAACACACGAAAAGTTAACTATCCGAATGTTAGTCACTCCAAAGTACAACTCTACCCAAATCAAGTAAACTTTCTCTACCCAGCCCAAGAAATTATCTAGCTGTAACTTTCAGACCTGGCAAAGTGGGAGAGCAATGTATAAAAGATAATGAAACTAATGGGAAGCTTACTTTTGCTACCTGAAAGAAGTGTCAATATTTCTTAAACAAAAACTAGTTCCTTCAAAGTAATTTTTTTTTGAAGAGAAATAAACTTTAGAAAATCCGACTTTGCATATTTTTCCCTGTGCTTGTCGAAAACATTGAATAAGGTAACAAAAACATACATTCAAGTAACGTCAATATTATAATCAAAAAGAAGGGTACAAGAAATACGACTGACTTGCACAAAGCAATGTCGTCGATCATCTACTGGCAGTTTAACTCTTAATGATAAAATACCTTTCTTTTGTGTTTTATGTCAAAGTTCATTTTGAACCAGATTTTAGGGTTTATTCTTCTCCGTGTGGAGAATCAACCTGAACATCCATGTTCTAGTTTCCTGTGTAGACGTTAAAAACGAAGTTTACTATCTCTTTAAGTGAACTTCGAGGAGACTACCGCTTAGATGAATATCTGTGGAAATTTAAGTGGTGATCCTGTTTCACCGAATATCATCAGCCCCTTGGGGTCACGTGGTGTCCACTATAAAAAGAGCTCCAACTGAAGATTCTTCCTCTTTTTTCCACTACCACCGCTGTTGACTTAACATCGTTAATATCACCCCTCATGGTCCTGATGATGATGATTCAGTAGAACCGAAACGCTATAGTGTCGACTTAATAAATCTCTCCTTCCACTTGGATTACATTGTGAGATATATATATATATATATATAAGTTTTAAACATTTTTTTTAATTTCTGAAAATAACTTGCCCACCTTACAAGGATTAAAAAAATGATCTGCCGGGGAAAGGGTTAAAAAAATATTCTGCTTTTGAGTTATTTTGTTTTTGTTAGTTTTTTTTAGTCTTCCAAATAATACTGAGAAATAACTTTAAAAGAAATACTGGTAATTTTAAAATTCTTACCGCAGATATAAATTTTAATCTTTTAATTAATTCGAGTGAAATCTATTTTAAACTACCTCACCAAGAAAACTTAATTTTGGACAATATTTTTTGACTTTAGTGAATTTTTTTTCATTTTAATCTATGCCAAATTAATGCGAAAATTTTAACTACTAACTGATTTTTTTAAAATAACTTAAGAAACATCAGAATTTGAAAATACTCCGAAGGATGAAATTTTTTACAAAAAGTCAGCAAGTTAAAACCTACTAAATAAGGTTATATTAGTCTAGCACAGAACATAGGGGCACTCAGTAAGGCTTAAATTCATCACACTTCCATATTGGTTTGTGATATTGCTAACTGTAAAAGTACCTAACCCACATGTGTCCCCAAATCTTAAATTTGAAAAAGATGCACATGTGTCATGGTCTCAAAAAAGAATTTATTCTCCCATTTTACAGCTAAAAAGTTCGTATGAATAGAACAAAATCCCCAGCACTAGCCAGTAGCAGTCTCGGTCATCAAACAAATCAAAAGTATTTGCTCCAAAATTCAATGATAAAAGTTTTATCCTAAGGAATTTCAGGACCGACACGCTAGTAAGCATTTTAAAAGAATATCAAATCACTTACATAGTGTACTCATACAAAGTAATACACGTACAGCAAATTTTTTTTTTTTTTTTTTTTTTTTTTTTTTTTTAAGCTGTTGCTCTTTATCAAAATAATGAAAAGATGTCTTTCAACTTACTACTGAGCAGAGAATCCCATGGCTAAGGTGCTGAACTGCGACCTCAGTGAGTTTGAACTTCGGTTGTCCTATAAGGTTCACTTTCTAATGCTTTTGGGAAAGGTATGAAGCCCCTTGTCCCCCAGTAATCAGTCTTTCTCTGCGCTTTTGAATGTATTCTTCAAGTCGTTGTACTGATGCGACAACTTCTGTCTTCAATGCAGACAAGTCCTCTTTCTCCTTCTTTTCTTGGCACATATAGTCTGTCAACGTCATTTCTGAGATGTAATGCTTTATGCATGGTCATTAGTCTTTTTGTTCTTTGGTCAATTTGTTTAAGTTCTTCTCTGGTCCACTTTAAGAATGGTCCCGAGGCTTTGGCATTAAATAACACAAAGGTTGACATGCCATTAAAATAAAGAAATCAAATCAAACCAATCTGTTTTTGTATAAGCTTTTTTAGTTGTAATTCATTTCAATGTTAACTTTTTCATCACAGTACCCGGAAAACTCTGCTACAATAACTACATTACTTTTGCTACAGCATTCCAGCTACCCTTATCTTATTTACCCAACCCCTCCGCTCGGGCAGGATATGACACAAGGTCAATTTTTAAGCGGAGTTTAACAGGTTTTAATTCAGTTTTCCTTCTCCTAGACTAGTTGCCTAACCAAGGCTGAAGAACCTAGTCTGTCCTACTATTTACCCATAGCTGGAGGGAGAATAATAGGATTCATAACTTTCCCAAGGGTATTAGTACTATGTGAAATGCAATCAGTCTCGTCCAGGATTTGAACTCGTGTCGCCGTGTTCATTTCCTACGACGATAACAATTACACCACGGACACCTCCAGCTACCCTTATGAGATTTAACCATATCCTAGTGTGTGTGTGTGTTATGATTATTTTGTTTAATGGTATATCAACTTTTGTGGGTTATTTAATGTTAGTCATCCCGGTAGAATAGTGATCGTACTTTACCCACAGGTTCGGTGGATCAGGGGATTCATATCCTTTCAAAGGTTGCAAGTCTGAAAGTAAACCTAATTGTGCAACTAGGGTTAAAACTTGTTGACTACAATGCAGTCCAGCACGTTAACCATAACACCACGGGAACTCGCCATAATAAAAAGAATGATTCTTTCGTTTTCTTCTTGATATGCAAGTAAAGTTGGCAACCTTAGTCGAGGGTGACCCGAACGCTCACTTTTCAATAGCTACTACACCGAGGTGTAGGGGAGGGCGCAATTCCATTCCCTGGATTGCTCCACTTTACACTTGATCCTTACCTTATAATGCTGAGTGTTAAGCAAGGTGGCATCAAATACCATTTTTCGAGTTTTTGGTATGACTCGACCGGGGATTGAAACCCAGTCTCCCGGACCACTGGTGAACACTCTACTCATAGGTCAGTCTTTATGTAGATAATGTAGTAATTTCCTAATTTTAACTTTTTTTATAGATTTTTTTTTCTCTCGAATAACCGGAGGCGTTTATTCTCAGTGTGTTAGGTGAAAACTATACATTCACCAAATTTTGATAAGTTCCTCAATAACAAATTATTTTCTATCTGAATGCTCATCTAAGTTTTCCCGAGTTTCTCTACGCGCATCCTTATTTATAGATCATACTAATAAACATTTTTCCTTTATATTCCCAGCTGTCCTAAAATAGCACTACAAACACCCACAACTTGTATCCTTTTATGACTCTGGGAAGATGGTGGAAGTGATAAAAATGTCAGATTATTCAATCTTCATCCTACCAGACTTTCTGTGTTCATTTTGTTATAAGCAGCAATGTCTTTAAATTCAAAATATTTCCAGTTTTTTTCTAATAGAATACACTTTCATAAATAAATTTAATTTTATAACTTAAATCCAACTCCTTTTAATTCTATGAAATCTCTATAAAATATCTGAAAACTAAAAATATTTACTTCCCTAAATTCATTAATTCTAAGTTGTCTTTAAACCTACGTTGTGGTTTTAAACTCGTAACTAATGAAAGAAATTTCGACATTAACTCTGAAAATATGGGGAACAATAATAAGCACAAAGTAATTGACAAGCCCAAGTGATATACATGAGAATGCAAACATTTAATAAATAAAAACAAGTGAATATCATGGCATTATCTTTTTTGTGTGCATAAAGGCTGCCGTACACAAACTCTATCATCGAAAGAGGTCCAAACCAAAAGAAATATGATCTTAAGACCTGATTGTTGCTCTCAAGTATGTATTAGACATTACACTAGGAAGATACATCCCCAGAAACTTTTTTTTACTAATATTGATAATATATTTGTAGGTTCAGCATGGTGGCTCACCATATGATAAGCACTATAGGCTACAGGATTATAATCAGTAATGTTCTTTCTCTCACTCGCCCACATACACTTAACAAAATTATACTGTTAAACTCTATGAACTGGTTTCTGTAAAGATTGTAATGACCTAACCCTCTGTCCCCAGCAGAATGGGACAAAAGTTCAGTTTTTGAGCACAATGCAACTGGTTAGAACTGTTTTCCTTCTCCAAGACTGGTTGTCTTGCAAGGATAAAAAGCCTAGTCTATTTTACTACTTATTTGCCCAGTCGGCTGAGGTGTAGAATACACCGACTGCTTCTCTGCAGAGGGGTAAGACCCCATCCTATGGAGTGTCCTGGATATGATCCTAAACAATCTGATGGTGAGGTTTCAGTAATGCAGGTGCTTTGGTGAATGCGAAGTATTACTCCATTGACATTACTCCCAGGCACACTTTGACTCGGAGTGCAAGCACCTGATAGGACCCTATCTATGAGACAAATAGAACAAACTGTGCCAACAAATGACTGATGTCAAATACTTGAAAATATTAAACTATCTGCAAAAAGAGCTCAGGCTCGTTTAAGAATGTTATGTACAAAATGTGTGTGTGTGTGATTTGACATTAAATAATCCACAGTTGTTGATAAATAATCCACAGTTGTTGATCAAACCCAATCGTATATTCAAAATGTATAAAGGGTTTGGCATTTGTGGAGGTACCCGTGGTGTAATGGTTATCGTCGTAGGAAATGGACATGGCGACATGAGTTCAAATCCTGGACGAGACATAGTATTTTACATAGCACTAATACCCTTGGGAAAGGTATGAATCAAATTATTCTCCCTCCAGCTATGGGCAAATAGTAGGGCAGACTGGTTCTTGGTTAGGCAACTAGTCTAGGAGAAGGAAAACTCTGAATTCAAGGCTGTTAAACTCCCCTTAAAAATTGACCTTGTGTCATATCCTGCCCGAGCGGAGGGGTTGGTAAATATGATAAAGGGTTTGGCATTAAATTACCTGTAATGGTTGATATGCCATAAACCCAACCAAATCCTCCATGACTTGAACTTGAGTTGCCAGGTTCATTTTTAATGACAAAAACCCTTACGTAATAAGCACCATCATTTCTATCAAGGTTTCAAAATTGCATCAATTTTTAAACCAGTCCTACTCTGAGCAGTATGGAAGACAAAAGCTGTTTGCTCTCTTATCAATCAACTACTGTGGTATACCAGTGATAAGAAATTTTATCAAGTATGATAGGACAGAATGTCGATTTCTTTTGCAAGCCCATTACTGCTAAAAGAGCACAAGCAGCTTTAATAAAAATTCAAACAGATTGCCAAATCTGTTAGTTGAAATATCACAAAATCAGGATGATATTTTCTGTTGATTGAAATGAATGATGTTTTATCATAAAGTATTACTATAATTGGTACTTGTCTAGAACTGCCTACTGAGGAAATGTTAATGTTCAATGATAGCCGCATTAGTGGGGCTTAAAATACACTGACTGCATTCAATGCAAAGGGATTTAAACCCGCTTCCCTGATTATGGCACTAAACTGCATCTGGTAGTGAGGCTCTATAAATGGAGTGCTGAAAAGTACCTCTTCATTGTGATTACTCCTAGGCCCACTCTGATCGGGATTAGTAGTACCTGTCAGGGTCCCATCAATGTGTCCAATTCGAAAATTATTCGTGTTGGAGAGGAATGCTTGAAACCATACAACTGTGCAAATATGATTATCAAATAGGGAAAGTTACTTGAAACGATATACCATTGTCAAAGCGACTTGAAGGCTCTCTTTTTATTAGCTACTACACCAAGGTGTAGGGAAGGGCACGACTCCATTTCCTGGATTGCTCCACTTTATCCTTGATACGAACCTTATAATGCTGAATGTTAAGCAAGGAGGCATCAAGCACCTTTTTTTTTCTTTTTTCTCCCCCCCCCCGAGTCTTTGGTATGACACGACCTGGAATTGAACTCCTGGCTCATTGGCAAACACTCTACCCACTCAGCCAATAAACCTGTTGAAATGATGTATATAAATTAAGGTTAGACTGACAGCACAGAACTCTCTCTCTCTCTCCTTGTCAGCCAGCATGTGTTGGGCACCATAGAATGTAACTTTATAAGTTCATCTTTGCTTTTCTAGCAGTGACCCATATATCTTATATTTACTTTTTTAGATGGGAGGTATGTGATCATACAGCTGTTTCATGGGTGTTGCTTCAAGGATTTGTTCAAAATTGCAAGAAAAACTTTAAATAAATTAGAATTAAAGATATTTGAAACTATATAACTGTGTGCAAATTCTTTGCATTAGATACAAAAACTAAATAACTGATTAGACATAAAAAAAAAAAAAACTTCAATGGACCATTGCAAATAGTTAAAGCTGACATTTTAAAATAATCAAATTTTGGCATGGAATAACCCATAGGGAGTTGATATTCCATTAAATGAATACACCAAACCATACATAATGAATATTACAATAGCCAATTTTGAATTCCTTTCAATCTGCCAATTTCCTCACTGACCTATTCAGTAAAAGTATCTTAGTAATTTGACTTGTATACATTATGCTCCATTTAACAGGTCACCTTGAATTTCTGCTGTGCTAGTAGTGTCTTCAGCATTCTTAAGTACTTTGACTTAATAGCCTTAACTTGTCTGATTTAACTGTGACACTTTGTCTAACTACTTTCACATCCATTAGGGATTCTGTTAGATTAGAATAACCATGTTATCCTATGGCAACAGAAGGCAATACCTCAACTTTTAATATCACTGCGACAAAGTTATTCAATGGCTAAAACAGTATGTATAAAATGGCTATTTTCTTGGGTTTTTAATGAGGTTTTAATATATTTTAATGAGGTTTCCCTTTGGCCTAGTGGATAGTGTTCGCCAATTGTCCGGGTGACCTGGGTTCAATCCCAGGTCGCATCATACCAAAGACTTTAAAAATGGTACTTGATACCTCATTGCTTAACACTCAGCATTGTAAGGTAATTATCAAGGGTAAAGTGAAGCAATAAAGGAAAGGAGTAGTGCCCTCCCCTCGGTGTTGTAGATATTGAAAAGGGAGCCTTCTGGTCGCCCTCAACTTTACTTATTAAGTAGTTTGGAAATCGGTTACCAATAAGGTTAATATATTCTTTAATTAAATCAAATTTTTATTCGAATGATCACTTTATTATTTATTGCCTCTAGTCGTTTTCAATATCATGAAAACAGAAATCTTGAAACATTTTTATTATATAATTGATTTGTGATATCACTAAATCAAATATACAAATACACATGCCTTTTTATAACAGATGGATTATATAATATTCCAAATGACTTGAAAAAAAAAATGACACTCCATTAGTAGAGCTAAAAGTACTCTGAATGCATTCCCTGCAGATAGGTAAGACATACTCTTAAAAAAGGAGTGTCCTAGCTATGACACTAACCTGGATTTCTAGAGATATTAGGAGTATAGAGTACCTCTTTATTACCATTACTCGAAAGTCTCCTCTGATCCAGAGTGATAGTAACTTTTTATAGACCAATATTTAAATTAAATAGATCTGTCTAAAGATTTGCAATTGATATATGCCAAAAACTCTCATAAAACTACTGAAATGTAAGTGTATAATAAATGTCTCCCTAACTCTTCAGGGCAAGAAATAAACCAAGACAGGTTGAAATGCCATAAACTATTTTTATCTAATCAATTTGATATTACTGACAAAATTAAATATATAAATACACATGGGGAGGGGTAATTATAAGCTTCCCAATTGCAAAAAATGGAAGAGCAGAATATCATCTAGAACGATAATCTTAAAAATGTTTTCCCTCAAAATTACATGGATTTGAAAAAATTTAATATTACTTAACATAATGGTGAAGAATTATATTTTTAGCTAAAAACTTGCTCTATACAAGTTCTATTGTGTTCCCTCTGTATTGTAATTTCTCAGAAAAAATAGAAGACAATACTTTTCTCAGTCTTTTATAACAAATTCTATAGATATGTGAATCAACATAGAGATGAATGGCTCCCAAATAGTCTTGAAGTGAACATGCAATGACACACAAACCATTATAACCAAAATCATTAAATTTATTCCATTTTAAAAAGCATGAACTTATTTCAATATTTCAGGAAATACACAAATACTAATTAATATTTTTAGTTGAATATATTGTTTGAAATTTGTATTCATTTATGGTAATGAAGCCCTTAATTTCATACAGATACCAAAAACAAAATGGCTACTTTTTCGAGTATTGTTTTTGAACAATTATGAACACATGTATATTAATGTGTAGATGAATACATTCATGCCAAATATATTCAGGATAGTTGTTTATGCACAACATATACCAGTATAAATATTTATACATCATAAACATAGAGCAGCATTTTTCCCTTTACTGATTATTCTTTATTTTCAACAAAAATCATTTTTTGAGTCATGAAGTTAGATGAGTCTCAAGTGAATAATATGGTCCATAGATGAATGGAAAAAAACACCCATAAAATGGTAGACTATTTACTGGGCTATTTTTAGATTCATATTTTAATATTTTTTTATCTTTATCCTTTCAAAGACAAAAGCAAAATGGCCTCTTTGCTTTTTCTAGCAACCCTGCTTTTTTTCTCTCCATGTGTCAAGGCAGAAGTGGGAGACAACTAATTACATTCAGTTCCCCTCCCCTCAAACAATAAGAATATCAATGAAGACAAAAAAAAAAAGATGGTAATTTCATTCTGTCTTCAGTCCACCTTTGCCATGGAACATAAATGGCAATAATTGTTTTATAATAGCTGCAAAGATATTGAAGAAAATGTTAAAAGCACAATTTCAGTTCAATAAATTGATCTTTATTCAAGGAAAAAATACAAAGAATGTGTTTTATTTAATTTTTAGTGGTGAGGTTTCTTTGTTTTAATGAAATCATTGAATGAAAAATGTAAACTATAAAAAAAGTAGTCATCAAATATTGTAATGGCTTCATTATTAATGATTTGTATAAACAGTTAATGCATAACACATTTAGGTAATAAGATAGTCATTATTAAAAATAAAGCATGAAGGGTCACTTTTAAAGTTGCCTTGTTTACTTCTGATAACGGAATGGGCTAAGAATGTGCCCACTGCATCCTCTGCAGAGGGGTAAGACCTCCAAAAGGAGTGATCTTGATAATAGTACTTGTTAGGGTCTGAGCTATGAATTAGATCTGTTCTGAGTCTTGCCTAGGATTAGAGCTCCCAAATCTTTGGACCATGATTTGAGTGTTGTAGCGGTTCCACTTCCTCCTCTTTAGGATCAATGAAAAAAATCAGAAAATAAGATTGAAAAAACAAGTTTTTAAAATTATAATTTAACAGCTTTACATTGACAAAATCCAAACCAGAATTTAATAATTAAAAAAAATTGAGATTAGATGATTTTTGATTCATATTTATACTTTGATTAATCATTAGTTTGAAATTTTTTTAAGCAGTGAATGTTTGCCAATAAATTGACAACCTGTTGTCACCATAGAGTAATGAGAAAATCCATTATTATAGAATTTCTTATAACAATGAAAAGAATTTATTCCTCCCTGAAACTGGAATATATGTATAATCAGATTGTTTTATGTTCATTGGTTTTGTTTTATGGCATATCAACTCTTGTACATTATCTAATGCCAAATCATTTTTGATTTGTAAATGAACAGTTTGTCAATAACATTATTTTTAAACAAGCAAGGACTCATTTGCTTACAAAACATTTAAATGGTTTCAAGTATAGTGAATGATTAGTTTTATTTGACCCATAGATCAGACCCTAACATAACCACACTGGGTCAGGAGACCAGGGAATCATGGCAATGAAGGAATGCTCCACATTCCCAAAAGCTCTTGGACTGGAGCCTTAGTATCAAATGGTTTGGTATCATATCCAGGACACTCATTGCAGTGGGGTCTTATCACTCAGCAGATATGTTATCAGCATATTCTACAGCCTGTGTGTTTTCTTAAAGCATGAAAGTACCCAAATACTGGTCAGTAGACCTGGATAAGATCTAAAATAAAATTGTTTTCTCACTTCCTCACATCAGCTTCAAAATTGTTTCATACATTTAAGGAATAAAATACTATCTTCAGCTGAAACATGCAATTTTTCATATATATAATTGTATTGGCTGCTTACAATTTATTCAATGATACATTACAACCAAATCTGAAAATTTTCAAAGAAAATATTATGGTGTATACAACTATGCCAAATATAAGACTAAGCAAGATTATATTGTAAATATAATATTTGAATATTTTACTCTGATGTAATACCAAAAATAGATTGTAATATCTATATTATAATGATCAAACATTTCTATCTCAACATGAGGAAAAATGGCACACTGTTGCAAGATTTCTTGATGTAAAAGTATTTAAATACTTAATGAATAAACCAATTTCTATTCTAATTTGAAACTTGATAAGTGTGGCATTTATATTCTCAATCATGCAAGGCTTATTTCTCAAGGGAGATAACTCTTAAATATTATGGTGCACTAAACTTTATCTAATGTATGTATTACAAATTGTAATTTGTGATATAATGTGACTCAACATCAAGCTTAATAGTCGCTGAAATTAACCTTTTAACTTAATTCTTCAGACAATGACTTATATGTTAGTCTTTAAAAATGAAAGAATATCAGAAAAAAATAAAGCATAAGGAAACAAAGGATTATATCCCTTTAAAGAATGGATTTGTCTGTTGGGTGCCTCACTAGTGGGAAGGGAAAAGAATAAACAAATATATTCAATAATTTTGCTTAATCTCATTTATATTTGGTATGATAATGTACACATTAATCATTCTCTTTTTTTTTTCTTTGAAAATTTCCAGACAGTTCCAGAAACCTATTCTGAACCTCTTCTATCTCTGCTCATTAAACAGGAGTCAATGTGTTGAAACCTTCCAGGAAACAAAGCCAAATAGTTTTTAATTTCCCTCATCAAGTAAACCGTAATTTTTACATTGCTTTTACAAACTGCTTGCTCATAGAATGTATAGATTTTAAGCTTTTGGGAGAAATTTGTGTTTTTCCTTAACACTGTGTGTGATCTTGTCTTTCCTTCCATTGTGTGTAGTATTAGTATATCCATGATATACAACAGCCCAGTCACCTGGGGCTATAGAATACACTAACTGCATCTCTGCAGAGGGTAAAAGCCACCCAACAAGTGTCCTGGATATGACATTAAACAATCTGATGGCAAAGTAATGCTGGGGTTTTGGGGAATGCAGAGTATCTCTTCATTGCTCTCAGCTCTACTATGGCCTGGTGTGGTAGCACCTGACAGGGTCTATCATAATGGTCAAATAGAACTGTTTGGCATTTTAAACTGTGTGCAAACAAATGACTAAGTATCTTTGTAAAAACAGGATTTGACATTAAATAATAAACACTGTTTGATATGCCATAAAATCAAACCATGATGTACAAACACTGAAAATATGTTCCCGAGCAATTAAGCACGCTGATAAAGATTCAATTTTATCTGTGGCTTTCGTTTTTCTTTGACCATATTATTTGTAACAACTAAGAGATAATTGATAAGTTATCAATTAAACAATGACCAAAACTTATGAAATGGAAAACTGACTATTTTTCTCATTGATTTACTTAGAATTTCAAGAGATTTTACAACTTAATAAGATACATATATATACCAACCCTTCCACATGAGCACAAGGCCAATACTTTAGAGTTTACCACTTTCAAATACAGTTTTTGTTCTAGACTGATGACCAGGCCAAGGTTAAAGAGCCCAGTCTGACCTATTTATGCATAGCTGGAGGGAGAAGAGTTGGATTCATACCTTTCCAAGAGGTATCAATGATGTGAGATGGAAACCTCATCCAGATTTGAACTCTGGTCTTGACCATTTCCCCACAATGATAATCATTACACCCTGAGATCCCCCAAATTGAAATATAGGTTATAACTGATATGATTCAAAGTACTGCATTGATTTATACTCAGACTGGTGGCTAATCTATTAGTTGGGATTAGAATAAACAATAATTCAAAACTTTTTCATGATTTGATTTTCTACTTAATTTGAGTTTGTAATTTGAGATTTTTTAAGTTTAAAGTTCAATTTGATAAATGATTTAGGCAATTTATATTCACCTTCAATTTAGTTTTATTACTACATTCCAGCCAAAAGATTCTTCAGTCATTTTTGTTTCATCAACTCATCTCTGCCAAAAATTCAAATGGAGAAAATTTTTTCAGAGTCCCACAGGCTTAAATTTAGTTTGCCTTCCAGACTGGTTGCTACACCAATGTTAAAGAATTCAGTCTGACCTACTATTTAGCCATAGCTAGTGGTCAATAGTTAGATTGGTACCTTTCCCAAGAGTACTAGTGCAATGTAAAATACAGCCTTATTCATAATTTGGTCTCTAATCCCTGAGTTAGTCTTATTTCCAAGAAAATAAGTGCTATACCACAAGAACCTTCTGTTATAGTGTATGCAAATACAACCTATTGGATAGTTTCTAAGGATTGTGTGAATCAGTTGTTGATCTGGGTTTTGTAAATGACTTATTTGCACTAACCCAAGAAACAAGTCACTAGTCCATTACATTAATTATACAGTAGTTTAGCAATACTTGCATATTTATAAATTCCTAAAAAAAAAAATCCAAACTTGATCAACATATTTCATTAATGCATAGAAACTGATTCTGATAATTCAAGATAACAGAAGGTATAAATCTTAGTACCGTTCAGAATGTTAAACTCATTAATATTATAAATCATTAACAGAACGTTAAATTCTCTATTTGTGTTATTTTTATTGTTACCATGTTTTTAATGTTCTGTTCCATAGCCTGTTTCAGGTGTACAATCCTTAAAAAAAAAGTCAGACATCATTTTGATTCAAGTAGAGCAACTGATAATAATCTACTGATAAGATCAACACAGCAACACATATGATTCTCTTGATTTCATGCCCCCTTTTTTATGTAGTGGAAAAATGCTCTCCAATTGTTTCCATTTTCCGCTGCCAGGGCTTAAGATATGCTGACTGTATCCTCTGCAAGGAGATAAGACCCCCTCCCCACGAAAATGGTGGGGGGATATTGGATATGATTGTTAAACTATCTGATAATGAAGCTCCACTTCTGGGGAGTGTTAAGTAAGCCTTTAATGCAATTAATCCCAAGTCCACTCTCACACAAATTTTAGAGTCCCATCTATGGATCAAATAGTTCTGTTTAAAAATGATTTGCATTGAATTTGATCACTTGATCCTATATAATTGTAAATTTTGTATTAAGAATAGTTATTGAAGCTGTAATTGTTTACAAAGGATTATTTACTTGAAACCATATAACTGTGCAAACAAATGACTTATTAGATTGCCCAGTCAGCTGGGCCTGTAGAACTGACTGCACCTCTGCAGAGGGGTACCCCCCCAAAAACGAGTGTCCTGGATATGACACTAAACAATCTGATGGTGAGATTCCAGCAGTGCTGGAGCTTTGGGGAATGCGGAGTACCCTGTCATTGCCATTGCTCCCAGGTCCACTCTGGCCCGGAGTGGTAGCACCTGATAGGGCCCTATCTATGGGTTGAATAGAACTAACAGCATACTTATGCTAAAATGAATTGTTTTGAGTAAACTGAATAGCTTGAAATAGAAATGTTTTTGACAATTAAACCATACTTACATTTAAACTGTGATTATGCTTAACTGAATTATTTGAAATAGAACTGTTTTTGAAATTAAAACTGTATTTATAATTAACTGAATTGTTACATATAACTACTTGAATAGTTTGAAATAGAAATGTTTTTGACAAACTGTGTACTTATGCTGGTTTTAAATAGAACAGGTTATTCACATAAAAATGGATTTGGCATTAAATAACCTACAAAGGTTGATATACCATAAAACCCAACAAACCAAACCAAACCTGACTTATTAGATAGAAATACAACTGTTAAAAATATATTTAAATATATCAAGTACTTCAATCTAATACAATGTTTTTTTTTGCAGTTGTATGATGTAAAGTATTTCTATTTAATACTCAATGGTTTCAAGTAATTATTTCTATTTAATAAGCCATTATAAATTGTGGGAGCAAAATATCCAGCAACCAACCCCACAAATTGTTTCATTAAATTACTTTTGTATAGAAGACCTTGCATCTATTCAAACAGGTTGTTTAATTAGTCAGAGAATTTGTATGTGTTTGCTGCTTTGATTTTTTTTCTCAAGTCTACACACTGTAACAACAATACTTCTATATAGCCTTTGAAATGAGTGAATATTCATTCATAATTGTTCCGAGTGTTCATGAAATTTTGCATATTCATGTTACGTTGTCGGGTTACCATTGTGTGGGATTGTTTACTTGATATTTTGCTCCCACAATTTGTTGGCTCATTATTGAAAAGCAAATGATGTAAACAACACGGACAAAAGAATATTTAAAAGAAAGCAATACAAACAAAAGTAAATTTATATACCAAAAAGTACATAAAAAGGAAACATTATGAATACTCTAATATAGCTTGTTGAATATTCCTCTGTGTGTGTGTGTGTGTGTGTGTGTTTGTGAGTATTAACACAAATATATGGTGAAAGACTAAATGTTAAGTGTCCTGTAGACTATAAATGTATTTTAGAAAGACACGTTTTCACCCATGTTGGTTGTTTGTCTCTTTCGGGATTTGACGAAATGCCTGAGGCAATGTGCGAGACTGGAACAAGTCCAGCCAAAAATGCAGAACAGGAAAGAAAAAGGTCACAGAGTATATACACATCTATGTTGCATGAATTGAGCAATGTGTCACTAGCTGGCAAAGCCAAACTCTCTC
The DNA here is from genome assembly GCA_963585895.1 of Sepioteuthis lessoniana. Classification (NCBI taxonomy): domain Eukaryota; kingdom Metazoa; phylum Mollusca; class Cephalopoda; order Myopsida; family Loliginidae; genus Sepioteuthis; species Sepioteuthis lessoniana. Next base: position 102,325 of record CAUZXS010000554.1, read on the forward strand.
TGGAAGTCAAAATGTAAGAGAATGAGTTATTGGAAGTCGTGTGTGTGTGTTTTTTTTATATATAATGTTGGTTCCAAACACACCATTTACTTTGTGTGGGATAAAATCAGAGGTGCAGATGTAGTTGGGAACATAAATCACATGACTTTCCTGACCAATGGGTTCTTGAAATTAAATTAGTTTACCGATGTCCATCATGTTTGTTTCAGGAACAAGAGAATCAGTATCCTATTTTCTTGTATCACGACCATTTTAAAAATATAGGAGTGTAAATCCTATTGCAGTATATAAAAAGCATATGAAAGTATAATTGTTTCTGGCAGTATGCCTTAAAACAAGACCAAGTTCTAGTCCATTGAGATGGGGATATTTTTGTCCTCAACACTGAACCCACCACTACAGAAAAATATGCTTAAATATGTCTTTCCCAAAAACTCATTTCTCATAGAAATACAGACATATGTACACAAAGAACATTTCTTAATACACCTTATTCACTCCTTTTTATAGCTCATTTCGTTCCTATTCTATTAAGTTTATTTGGACAATGAAACAGATTGTTGTTTATTCAATATGATTGTTTTTGTATTTATTCCATTGATGGAAACAAATCAACTACAATTCCTCTACAAATGGGTGACAACCCCAAAATTCAGGCATATATCTAAATTAATAACTAGTCTTATACAAATTTGAAAAAATTATGTAATAAAACTTTTGAGTGTTATCAAAATTATAATTTTTCTGACCATCATTATCTTACAGTATATTCATGCTTTGACCTGGCCATTGGCCTAATGAGTAGTGTTCGCCAATGGTCCAGGAGATCGGGGTTCAATCCCAGGTCGAGTCATACCAAAGACTCAAAAAATGGTACTTGATGCCAGCATAAGGTACGAATCGAGGGTAAGTGGAGCAATCCAGGGAAAGGAGTGGCACCTTCCCCTACACATCAGTGTAGAAGCTATTGAAAGGAGTGCCTTCTGGTCACCCTTGATTATGGTCACCATGTTTGCTTTTTTTTTTATATACTGTATTTATGCTTCATTAATAAGTACTTCTGTGAAAGTTGAAATCTTTCTGATTTTATACGAGTACATTTTCCTTGCGTTCTGTTTAATAAGAAATACTTACTTCCTATTAATACCAATAGGTTGGTAGATATCACAAGTCCATTACAAAAAGTTTTCTAAGTAATTGTAGATTAATTGTTATTTAGGACACAAAATGCCAACTTCCAGTTAAAAACTTCACTTGTATAGCTAGCTGAACTTTACTGCCTATTATATGAAAACACATTATTTTAATTCTATTACTCAGCAAGTTTAGCTTGATAAATGTTTTAAAGTGGACTGGTATCTTCTGCAGCATAATACGAGGTGCATACGATAAGTTTCCAGACTTTCTTCGTATGGGCACTTTTATTGATAGTACACACATAAAACTCTAGTCCCCTTCGAAGTAATCTCCTCCAGCTGCAATACACTTGTACCATTCCAACAACTTCTGGAAGGTCCCATGGAAGTCCTCTTGTGTGAGTGTATCAATGACCTTCGTCACAGCCTCTTTCATCTCCTCAATTGTCTCATAACGACAGTCTCTGAGCTTAGGGAATAACCAAAAGTCACAGGGAGCAAGGTCTGGATGATAGGGAGGCTGAGGAACTGTCTTGATGCTCATCTTGGTCAAATAGTCTGTGACAAGGATGGAGTTGTGGACTGGTATATTGTCATGGTGGAAATGCCACTGACCTGATTTGAAGAGTGGTGGCCTCTTCCCTAGGAATCTCTTCCTGAACTCCCTTAAAACCTCAACATAGTAACCCTAACCCTTTGGCCAATCAACCCTGGTGTATTGACTTCATTACTCCTCCCACACGTCTTATCACCCCTCACAGACCTCGTGCCTTCCTTGAATCTCTTATGCCACTCAAAAACTGATGCTTGATTCATGCAAGATGGTCAAAAAGCAGTCTGAAGCATTCCGTAAGTTTCTGCGGCATTTTTTGCAAGTTTAAAACAGAATTTTATTGCATATCTTCTAAAGTGTCAGTTTGCATTTTTGAAATTGACCAGCTGTAACAATCAGTCTTTAGTAGGGTGTATTCTAATTGCTGCTGTAGCTGTTCATTTGAACCTGAAATCATAAAAATTAATCATCTCATAAGATGTATAGCAATAAGATACTGAATTTTCAAGAGTCTACAAGACATTTTAAATACCCATACGAAAAAGTCTGGAAACTTATCGTATGCACCTCGTAATTATCATTTTTCTAAGAGTTTGACATAAATTCAAAATTGAATACACTGCAAACTAAATTAACTAATTCTATCACAACACTTTTTAAAAAATACATAAATGATTGTTCTTTTATTCAAAAACGCTTATAAAGAATAAGCATATTTTGATGTCATATTGATCCAGGAAAGAAAGCAGAATTTTACCCTCTTGAGTTTTTAAGACATCTCTGGTAGTGTAATAGTTAGCAAGCTAGACTATATGAGTGATTTGAGTCTCACTGGGTTTGCCATTCAAGCAAAAACAAAATTACAACCCTCTTGAGTCTTATTTCCTTACAACGTATATGATAGGCATAAGTTTTGTTTTACGTTAATCTGTAAAATAACGTGAAAAATTTGAATTTCCATAAATGTTTAAAATATAGTTTCTCAAGTATGTGTGTGTGTGTGTGTGTGTGTATATATATATATATATATATATATATATATATGATTTTTTCTGTTAAGTTTAATACAATTATCTCTTTTATATATTGAACAAAAATAATCTTTATATCAAACTGTTATCCAATTTTTTTTATCTTTCTAAAGGTATAAAGTTTGGGAAAATTCAATTAAGTTTTATATACAATTTGAATTGATTTTTTTTTTTTTTATTGTCGGTTGCAAAAAAAGTCAACATGAAAACCTATAAGCAAATTACAGACTTCAGCAATTTTATAGCTTCTATTTTTTAGTTTTTTTTTTTTTTTTTTGTTGAAAAGTCATAGAGTTCTGTGTAAAGGTCACATAAGGACGAGCAAGGTATTTTTTTTCTCTTTTTATAATCATTTTAGTGTCTTTACCCTCTGAAAAAGTAGTTCACAGATACTGCATCTTGATCTGGGATTACCACTGACTGCAACAATTATCATATGAGAATGTCTTTATAGTAAGCCAAAGTTACTCATAACAATGGCATCACAAGTTGGTATGCAAATGCCGACATTTCAGTTTTACATAACACATCACATCTTAAAACTCTAGGTTTATTTTTCTAAAATCTGAAAATGGTACTAATTTCAGTATTTAATTACTGTAATTATTTGCATATCATACTCGTATATAACAGATGCTGTTAACTTATGACTAAGAAATTCTTGGAAAAAAAATTTACATGTATAATATTTACTGACTTTTTAGAATTTGTAGCCACTGAATTTGATATTCAACATTTTATTAGATTGTCCTGACTAAAAATAATTTATAAAGTCTTCTTGATGTCTTAACGCACCGAATTTAGAGTATTTTGAGCAAATCTACATTTTTATACAAAAATGCAACAAGCTTGTCAAATTGTTGTCTAGCCAAGAAAAACAATGCTGATGTATAAAAATATAATCAGCTTTTCTTTTATTACCCAAAATGTATGTATGGATAGGATGAGAAAGGGTTGAAGACAGCTGAGCTGCACACACAGGGATTGAAATATGAACCTTTAAAAGCTCTCCGGTGATATATACTGGATGCCCATGCAAGGTCTCATGGTCACACTTCTAGCCAAATGCTTACATAATGCATGTGATCACGCATCCTTCTAGCATGCCACCCATGCATTTTTAACAGCATTTCCACTGAGAACACCCAAATCCTGTTTACTTTAGGTACCAGTTACATTTCTTATTTTTTTATTCCAGTATCTGACTTCTGTAGCTGCATGGACAGATGTCAAAGGGTCTTCAAGTCAATGTCTGTACATTTCTGTTGAATATTATCACAAAAATACAACAATCTTGTGTTGAAAAAAAACTCATATTAGGAGAAACAAACTTATAAGTAAACACATATTCTAGTCTCAGCATAACAAAATATGCTTGATCTACCACTTTGGATTGAAAATAATAATCAGGACTTTCTGAGTTCACCAGACACAACCAGCTAAGTGGTGACAGGGGACTGGCTGGATGATGCTACCCAAGCAAGGCAAGACAGAAGTGTGAACTTCGATATACTGTTTTTGATTTTTCTCTTTGGTGGTTTAGGGACATTATATTAGAGGTTGTGGACTGAGTGATTGAACCATTCAAAGATACGAGAAGAGCTGGAACCGGCTCATTGGCCCAGTGTATAGTGTTCGCCAATGGTTCAGGGGACCGGGGTTCAATCCCAGTTCGCGTCATACCAATGACTTTAAAAATGGTACTTGATACCTCCTTGCTTAACACTTAGCAATATAAGGTACATATCAAGGATAAAGTGGAGCAATCCAGGGAAAGGAGTAGCACCCTCCCCTACACCTTGGTGTAGTAGCTGTTGAAAAAATAGCCTTTGGGTCACCCTCAACTACGGTTGCCAACTTTACTTACTCTATACACTGTGTTCATTATCCCTTTTTACATATTTCTATGGCTTCAAAAAGAGAATGATGGAAATAAAACAAGTCCTAACACATGAGGTATGTTAGTGTTAGCCAATCATCTAATAGGGAAATGAAATACAAAAACCTAACATAGCAGATGTTGGTGACGATGCTACTATTTGAGAATCATAATTTATTTGAGATTCAAATACCCACAAGATGAAACTAATTCATTGGGATAATCACTTTACCTGGATTTTATTAGTACACACAGAAAAGGCATCAAAAAACACTTTATAATTTTCACTCTGTCATCTCTGATTCAAACTAATCTTGTTCATTAAGAATGATTTCATTATTTGGTTTCGTTTCTTTGTTCCATTGAACAAAGAAACCAAACCAAATTATTTAATATCAATCCGTAGTTTATTTACTGCCAATGCCATCCTTGTTTTTTTTTTTTTTGTTTTTTTTTTTTAAGTCATGGTATGGTTTAATCCATAGCTGGAGGATGAGGGTGATTCATATATTTCCCAAGGATATCAGTCTGCTGAAAGTCAACCAACTAGCACAACTGGAGTTGCAGCTTGCTTACTACAAAGTCACAGTCCAGTAAATTAGTTACTATGCTATGAAGACTTCCCTGAGTAATTTGAAAATATGAAAATAGAAAAAAGTGTTTCTATAACTTTGTGAAAGGCTCTGTCTTTAGTGGCCATTAATGTTAATATTACATCTTATACAATTTATATAACAGTAAATTGCAATATCCAAGTGAACCTCAAGATTTTGTACCTCAAAATTCTGAGTTAGATCTATACCTGCTATATAGATCAACTGCTAAACATACAGTAGGCTACTGCAATGTTCCAGTGAGTATAACATTACATCAGCTGTTGAAAAGGATACGTGATATAGTGTTAATATAATACCTAATTTGTGTTAGTTTTATAATTTTATATTAATCTGGGTTAATTTGTTAAATATGTTCACTAAACATGAGTTTAAGATGGAAATGTTTTTGAAACCCTGCTGGAGTTATAGTTTGGTTTCTTTGTTTTAATGACATATCAACCCTTATAGGTTATTTAATGCCAAAGCCATTCTCCTAGAAGAACAGTAGTGGTACTATTTAACCCATAGCTGGGAGGATAAGGGGGTTCATATCTTTCCCAAGGGTATTTGCCCGAAAGTGAACGTAATAGCGTGACTGGAGTACGAACTCACTTACTACGATTCCGCAGTCTGTCGCTTTAACCATTAGACCACGAGCCCCCCCCCGGCCGACTACTGGATTTATGGTAAGGGGTGTATATCGATTAGTTGGGTTACTGTTCCACTGGTTGACCGCTCTTTGATAAGGGTTTGGATTTTAGCCCTGTTGTATATCTTGACCCCGAGTTTTGTGAAGATTTTTTAAAGCTTAAAAAGCCCATTTGTTTACCCAATCATGGAACAAGTTCTAAATAAATTTTTAAAGATAAGGGAAGTTCTAAATAATTAATATTCAAATAGTTATCTATATTATAATAATTGGGATGAGTTAGAAAGCAACTACCATACTATGATCAAGAAGTTTCCAATTGATTTGTTCCCAAATTTAATTCTCTTCAGTGGAGGGGTTTGTGGTGTAACTTATTGTTGTATAATGTGAACTTGACTACCTGAGTTCAAACCTGATTGGGGCTGTTTGCATTTCAGATAGTGCTAAAGGTATGAATCTAAAATTTCTGTCTTCAGTTATTGGTACTATTTACCCAACCCCTCCGCTCGGGCAGGATATGACACAAGGTCAATTTTTAAGTGGAGTTTAACAGGTTTGAATTCAGTTTTCTTTCTCCTAGACTAGTTGCCTAACCAAGGCTGAAGAACCTAGTCTGTCCTACTATTTACCCATAGCAGGAGGGAGAATAATTGGATTCATACCCTTTCCAAAGGGTATTAGTGCTATGTGAAATGCAATCAGTCTCGTCCAGGATTTGAACTCGTGTCGCCTTGTCCATTTCCTATGACAATAACGACTACACCACGGGCACCTCCTTCAGTTATTGGTAAATAGTTGGGCAGACTGGGCTTTTTAAACTTGGTATGACAACTGGTCAAAGAGAAAGAAAATTCTAAATTCACACCAGTTGTAGACCAAAATAAGGATAGTCTACTCAAGACTGTTCCTGCCTAAAACACACCATATGAGTAGTGACCCCAGTAGCAAACCAGTAAATTGAATGCTATTGTGTGAAGAAAAATCTCATTACAAAGTCATTTTTTACTAAGGTATGAAAAATCCATTAATTGTTAGTGATACAACAAAAATTTCTTTGGAAAACTGTAAATCTAATTGTCCAATAGCAAATAAAAAAAAAAAAAAATCTGAAATAACGTCAGTTTAAAAATGAATTTCATTTGTTGCAAGTTAACATCAACAATATTATCAAGTTATAATGCCAGCACAGATTTCCTTGACTCTCTCTCTCACCATCTGGCCCTATCATCAATCATCCTTGGCAGATCCTCTAGATGATATCCTGACTGCATCTCTGCAGGGAAGTGACACCACTCAACAAGTGTCCTGGATATAACATTTTACCATTGGATAGTGAGGCTCCAATCCTTAAGCATTGGGGAATGTGGACTCTGAACCATTGATGGGAACCTAACAGGCACTTCCATTCTCAGTCAAACAGAATTATTCAGTTGTTTACTAAGGATAATTATTTGAAACTATAAAGTTGTGTGCAAATAATATTGCATAGAAATACTTGATAACTAGAACTATTAATTTTAAATAACAATACTTGAAACTATTTATGTGTGCAAACAAATGATTAATATCAAATTGTTAATGTTGGGGGGGGATCTCCGTGGTGTAATGGTTAAATCGATCAACTGTGGAATTGTGAGCAAGTTTGAACTCCAGCTGTGCTATTACATTCACTTTTGGACAAATCCCCTTGGGAAAGTTAGGAACCTCTTTATCGTTCCAGCTATGGGTTAAATAGCACCACTACTGTCTTTCTAGAAGGATGGATTTAGCATTAAATAACCTACAAAGGTTGATATGCCATTAAACAGAATTAATGTTAGGAATACTTGAAACCATCTACGTGCAAGCAAATGAGCTCTCACAGCTAGTTTTATTGGCCTAGTGGGTAGAGTGTTTGCCAATGGTCTGGGAGACCTGGGTTTAATCCCAGGTCGGGTCATACCAAAGACTTTCAAAATGATACTTGATACCTCCTTGCTTAACACTCGGCAGTATAAGGTAAGGATCAAGGGTAAAGTGGAGCAATCCAGGGAAAGGAGTAGCACCCTTCCCTACACCTTGGTGTAGTGGCTATGGAAAAGGGAGCTTTCGGATCACCCTCGACTTCAGTCGCCAACTTTACTTACTTGTAAACTATTCACCGAGATCTAAAATCATTAGATTACCCACATGGATTGATATGCCATAAAAATGCCAACGAACCTAGATACCATCTAGTGTCCATATGGAGTTGATGAATATAAGTCTGTTGGTTGGCCAATACTAGTATGTGATAGTGTGGGGGGGGTCTACAAGAAATTTGGCAGATGTCTTTGTCCCTGCTTCTCCAGGAATATTCAGCATGTCTTTTTCATTTTACTTGGATGGTTTGTTAGATGGGACGCAAGTGATGGTACGACTGCTATTTTGTGCAATGCTGCTTCCATTTGTTCAAAGCAGCATACAACATCCTTATCTAGTTTCCATCTAACTTTTCTCCAGTCACACCATTAAGTCCAGTTGATGTAGCCATACAATAGTACTGACATAGCTAGAGCTTTAAAGAATTTCCATTTTTTTTTTTTCTTATTAGAGGTTAGATTTTCTTGTGGTCAATAGTATTTAATGCCTTGTCTCTGCACGTGTTGATATCGCTTTCAGTCGATGAGATATTGCTACCAAGGTATATGCTTTGGTTTCTTTGTTTAATGGCATATCAACCTTTGTAGTTTATTTAATGCCAAAGCCATTCTACTAGAAGAACAGTAGTATTACTATTTTACCCATAGCCAGGTTCATGTCTTTTGCAAGGGTATTTGCCCGAAAGTGAATGTAATAGCGCGATTGGAGTATGAACTGACTTACTATGATTCCGCAGTCCATCACTTTAACCATTACACCATGAAGACACCCACCAAAGTATATGAAATGGTTAACTAATTTCAGAGGTTTGCAATTTGAGGCATTGACACCATCTTGTTTAAAATTTATGAACTTGGTTTTAACAGTTTACATACAGGTTAATGTCTCCTCCTGCTTGCTCCAGACTATGCAGCAGGGATTTGGCTAGGATAGGTGTACTTGTGATTGGTACTAAACATCAGTGTAGTTTGAATCCATAGTAGTTTCTGTAGGACACTGCCTGCTTCTAGCCTGTTTTTAGTGAGTAACTTTTTTTTTTTTTTTTTCATTAAATCTATTAATGTTCATAGGACAGGCAGAGATCATAAATACATATGTTACTAATATATCTTTTTGCAAGACTCCAGCAACAATGTCAAAAACCTTTCACCACTGGGTGAGAGAACCATTCTATTTGTGTTTTTGTAGAGCATTATTATTATACTGTTCCTTCGTGAAGATGATATGCAAGTGTATTAAATCAAATTCCTTGGAGAAATCTACAAGATTTTTTTAATATACCTTTTGATGATTCAACCAATAATCAAGATTTGAAGTTGTGGATTAATTTTCTCCTGAAACCATTCTGGTTTTTCCTAAATATTTTTAGACTTTGGGTCAGGTATGATTGTGAAACCTTAACAGCTCTATAAATGTTATGTTTGAGTAGTTTTCAGTGATTAAAATGTCATCTATTTTCAAGAAGCACAAGAGACATTTTGCTGAAGTTTGCAGTTTTTCTACTTTTGTTTTTTCTCTTCAGTACCGTAAAGTATTCTAGTTTTGATGTCTACTTTTCCATAGCTAATTTTTGTAGGTTTATCTGTGATTTGAGGAGTTTTTCCAAGCAGTTTTTCTTCTTGAGGTTCTTTTTCTTTCAGTTACTTTATTTACTAGGGGGTGTTCTCGTGGTGTGATGGTTAAAGCGACGGACTGCGGAATCGTAGTACGCGAGTTCGTCCTCCAGTTGCGCTATTACGTTCACTTTTGGACAAATACCCTAGGGAAAGGTATGAACCCCCTTATCCTCCCAGCTACAGGTTAAATAGTACCACTACTTTTCTTCTAGGAGAATGGCTTTGGCATTAAATAACCTAAAAAGGTTGATATGCTATTAAACAAAGAAACCAAACCTTTATTTACTGTCTGCCATGTTAATTGTGATTGTTTGTCTTCTACAGAATTTCTGACTTTATCTTTTTGGTTTTTGATGTACTCTAATTGTTCTTTTTGGCATGTTCTTTAGGAGCTTTTTAAGTTCCTTCATGTTGGTGTTTGTAAAGTTTAAGTAAAAAAAAAAAAGCATTTTGTCATGTTCTCATTTTTTTTTTTTTTTTTTTTTTTTTTTTTTCCCTGCTATTGACTTCCAGGTAACTCTACATTCAGTTCCTGGTTTGGTTATGTACTTGTCTGCTGATTCTGATTGGGTGGTAACAAAATTTTCATATTCACCATTCAGAATATCTTTTTAGATGTCTTTGGAGGAATAGCAAACTTGTTTTCAACAGTTACTGTATATTGATTTCATATATCTCTATAGGCAAGTGAGAACCAGTGATATTATGAATATCTACCTTTTTTTTTTTTTTTTTTTTTTTTTTTTTTTTTTTTTTTTTTTTCTGTGTCAGCTCAAGTGAATTTCTCCTGAAATGATTCTGTGATCAGAACATAGTCCTTCAAAAAAAAAGGAGTATTCTTCACAGTTCAACACACTGTTTATCCATTTGTTTATAAATATATAATCCATCAGTAATTTAAAGTTATTTGAGTAGGTATAGGTCTATAATTTTTCATTTTTGAAATTTAATTTTAAGACTTACAAACCTGTTCTTAAGAGAAAACTCTGCTAGATATTCACCATTTCTATTTGAAGAGTTATGCAAACAATTTATTTTTGTATTTGCACATTTAGGTCTCCCACAGAAAGTTGTTATGGAATGTGTCGGACAAGGGAAGATAGCTCATTATAGACAGTAGTGATGTCAGTTTCATCCCTGGCATCAGTGGATCCATTGCATATAGCAGTTATTAATGAGAAAAATAATCTTCATAAAATTATTGCAAAGTTTGTTGAATAAAGTAAAAACTGAATAATGAAAGAAAAAAGTTTTATTTATGACATCAGAATCGGTTAACTTGTAAATATCAAACTATAACATTACTTTGTGTATTGAATTATCATGACCAGAAAATCTGAACTATTATGCATGACATCCAGAAAAACTGGAGGTGCTTATGGTGTAATGGTTATCGTCATAGGAAAGGAACACGGCAATACGAGTTCAAATCCTGGATACGGCTGATTGCATTTCACATAGCACTCGGGAAAGGTATGAAGCCAATTATTCTCTGTACAGCTATGGGTAAATAGTAGGGCAGGCTGGGTTCTTCAGTCTTGGTGAGACAACTAGTCTAGGAGAAGGAGAAACTCTCTATTCAAACCTGTTAACTCCACTTAAAAATTGACCTTGTGTCATATCCTGCCTGAGTGGAAGGGTTGGTAAATATGCAGACAGAAAAACTGGACAGCTGTTTCAACCTTATTAGATCTGATCAGCAGCAATTCACAATATAAATCCTTTACTTAAAAAAAGAAAAAAATGTACGTCTATATCCTTGCCTTTTGAGGTCAGAATAATTACACGGGCATGTATTTACAATCCTCTTGGGAAGACGCAGCCCTGGAGGTGACCATGTCCTCTGTAAAGAGTACGGATTCAGGTTAATTGGCTGCGCAATTACCATGACTAGTTAATTTGGCATCACTCGTATGCGATATGGACTGATGGCTCAGTCATAGTTTCAGCTCTGCAATTTGTGGTTGCTGGTTTGATCTCTATAGTGGTGGAGATTGTGGTATACACTTCTGATGAGACCTGATAAGGTTGAAACAGCTGTCCAGTGTTTCAGTATGTCATGCGTAAGTGTTTGCTGGATTTTCTGGTCAATTCACAATATAACTCCTCCACTTAAAAAACGAAAAATGTACATCTAATATTATTTTGTTAGTCACATCGGACTTTAGTGTCAAATTTTTACATAAATATTCTTAAACAAAAAAAAATTTTAAAAAAATAAAAAAGTCACAAATTGTAAAAAAATCATTTTTCCCAAGAGATAGAAAACTGAGATGATGAAAACCCTATAAGTGTTTAATCAGATGTATAAATCTGAGATAATAATACAACTGGCCTCAAATATCATTCAGGCATTTTCCCTTGGCTTGTTACTGTGTTAACCATATTGTTTTTACCTTTCACATGTATATTGTAGATTGTTATGCTGATCCTACCAAGGATTGAACTCACTCTTTTTAACGAGCAAATGTCGAACAACCCTGTTCTGCCTGCTCATAAGAAGTGGGCACATATTTTTCCATAGAAGCTTGGTTTGTTGTTGGGAAGAGAATCCTCTTGCCTTTGGGCAGCCGAGTGAGTTCGAGTCTCATTGGGTGCCCCTTTCATATGGCCTTGTGCCAGGTTGTTGGAATCATTGACAAGCAAAGAATCACATTGCAACTGGTCTTTTGGCCAGGTGAATCGATGACCAAACCCACTTGGTATCGGTTCTTCTGGTCTGGTGAGCATCTTACTCTAGGGGCCTGTGCACCACTTGGCAATACCTGCTTTGTAGGGCTAAGTTTATCATTTGGCATCTGAGGGACCAAACATTTTTGCTCATGAGTCTTAAGGTCATAATAATTGTCAAGTCTTATCTGGTGGGAGGTATGGATAAATATCTAAGGTAAACTGCTGGCATTTATGCTGGATGGTTAATTATCTCTTGAATACTTAGTCTCTGGGAGCCATCCCCTACCAGGCTGGGCCTAGCTGATGGTGCAAAGCATTTTTTTTTTTTTTTTTCCACCTACCACATCTTGATTCGTGCATGGTTCCCACTATAAGATAGCCAGGTGCTGCATACTGGCTTTATGAGTGGTCAGATACATACCAAGAGTCCCTTTACCTTCAGGCAGGCTGCCTGGCAGTCATGCTGGCTAGTTGGTTGAATATCTTTTGAACAATTGGTCTCCCCAGGCTTTACCTACTGTGCAAGACAGTTGATTGCACAGCCTCCGAGGCATTTCATTAGGGGAATACTGACCGGAGAGGGGGACTATTTTTTTGTATCTGCCATGCATGAGTCTCAATTTGTGCAATTTTTCCTGCTAAAAAAATGACTTGGTACCATATTTTAGCTTGATGGGAGATCAAACATACTGGAAATTCACTGGTGTATTGAATCCTTGCTGGAAAATGCCAATATCTCTGGGAGCAGAACATAGTTATATAAAAGAAAAATAGCTACCAATAAGATCTTAGTCCCACCAGGGTTTGTTCCAGGATACACAACTTTGGAAAGAAGAAATGAAGTTGTGTGAAATAGCAACCAATGTTAATACCAAGAGCTCTGTTGAATTTGATTGGTAAAACCAGAGAAACAGTGATAGAAATGTACCCTGATGGACAGAATATAGAGCAAACAATTAAATTATTGCATGAAAAAATAGATTTGTTATTCAAGGTGGATATTAATCAAGCAGCCCTGACGGTGTATGAAAACTTTGTAAAGTATACTAGACCACAGAATGTCACAACTGTTGATTTTTTTTTTTTTTTTTTTTTTTTTTTTTTTTTTTTTTTAAATATAGAATCTTATATGGTTGAACAACTCTGAATATGAAATTAAATTACCTGATGCTGTATTGGCATACAGAGACCGGAAGAGTGTCAATCTTGGAGAAGACAATGAAAAATTAATGGCTACATTAGATATAACACTAAATAAAATGATGATTCAAATAAAAAAGTGATGGGAGCTCGACCAGAGACTTCAGTGAGTACTTCCTCTTCAGCAATCAATCAAAGTCTGAATCACCAGGTGTCAACTTGGCTCAATCTTCACATAAGAATAGTAATGTGCACACAGAGGATATAATGTATTACTTAAACTACCAAAGTCAACAGCAGTATCATCATGATAGAGGATGGAGAAGTGATACCTATAGAGGGTGTACCAACAATCACAAGTATAAAACTAAGAACCAAATCCTTTTTGAACTGATTGTAAATATTCTAGATGTACTATTTGTAGATCTACCATGCACTGAACTAAATTCTGACATGCCCCTGAATTGGTTGGTTAGTTGTGTTTTGTGCCATATCAAACCTTGTAGGTTATTTAATGCCAAATCCTGTTTACAAATTGTTACCTCCAATAGGCCCCCTCTTCAACTTGGCCTTGGGAGCAGACTTCCTGTCTCCTCTGTGAACTTTTCCTGGCCTTTTGATCTGGGTCATTTTGAATACTATATTGCATGGCTCATTGATTGTTGTTCCCTCAGCCCTCTTTTTGGCCTTGTTGTTTGAGTTGAGACAACTACTATTTTGGTCAGGTGACGCTTGTCTCTGGCAGTTTTGTTAGAATTAGATTTCTCCCGGGATAAAGGAAACATACCGGTAACCTTTTTACTTGCTGTATTCAGCTTTTTATTCAGGCTTTTGTTGTGTTTGTTTTCGCTGGCCAGACTTTGAATAATCTTCTGACTTTTAATCCAAAATACATTTCATATTTATAGTGTATGTTTTTACTTTCACCCCCTTTTTGCCATTGTATGCTTTTGTCCCTATTACATTCCCTGTAAACAAATTTAGGTTAGTATTTACAAACCTGTTTTTGACTATTTTGCATACGACTTAGTTTTGTGTTATGACAGCATAGGACCAAGTCTAGCCCAAAACACCTATCCTAAATTCACCATGGTTCTAACATATATACCCAATGATTTTGTCTGAATTTTTGAGATGAGGCTTAATGTGTATTATTTTTGGACTGTTGTCTTCATCTTTGTTTGTTGAAACACTGTTTCACATGCTGAATCCTCCAGAGGTGACCATGGTGAAATTGTTATCGTCGTAGGAAATGGACATGGCGAACTCGAGTTCAAATCCTGGACGAAACTGATTGCATTTCACATTGCACTAATGCCCTTTGGAAAGGTATGAATCCAATCATTCTCCCTTCAGCAATGGGTAAATAGTAGGGCAGGCTGATTTCTTCAGCCTTGGTTAGGCAACTAGTCTAGGAGAAGGAAAACTGAATTGAAACCTGTTAAACTCCTTGTAAAAATTGACCTTGTCACATCCTGCCTGAGCAGCGGGGTTGGTAAATATGGTATCCTCGAGCCTTCTTCAGGTGTCCCTTGTTTATCTGGGCATATCATAAAATCATTTTTAAAGTTTGACTGTTGATCAAACAAGGCATTCAAGAACTATGAAAATGATTTCCCTGGTTGAATCATTTCTATGCCCAGATAAATAAAGGACATTGAGGATACAGCAGCCAAAACATTTTGAACTAACAAAGATAAGGAAAAAAGTCTGTTAGTCAATGTATATTGAAGAAATGAATGTCTGCAAGGCTTATCCATTTTTTGCTTTTCACTTCTATTGGTGAATAAGAAGAATGTCATACTGAAGAGTGTGCCAGCACTGCAATGGAAATTGGGGGAAAAGAGAAAGTGTTTGAAGACGACGTATTTATAGAATATACGCGTCTTGGAAATGGCTCCAAAAAACGCAGGACGAAATTTACACGGACGTAGTTTTACACGGGTCACGTGGTTCTCCTGGCCAATGGTTTCCCCGAGACTGTGTGTGTCCGCCCTCTTTGTTGTGGGAACAAGTGGCATACTGCCCAAATTAAATTATAGGAGTGTAAAGACCTAAAAGTGAGATCATAGATAAAATCATGATGCACTCTCTATCACTACTGAAATAAGAATAACCAATAAAGTGAAGTTGGCGACCTTAGTTGAAGGTGACCCAAAGGCTCCCTTTTCAATAGCTACCACACTGAGGTTAGAGGAGAGTGCTACTCCATTCTCTAGGTTGCTCCACTTTACCCTTACCTTTTATAATGCTGAGTGTTGAGCAAGGCAGCATCAAGTACTAATTTTTTTTTCCTTTAGTATGACTTGACCTGGGATTGAACCCCAGTCTCCCAGACCATTGGTGAACACTGTACTCATTCAGCCAATGGCCCAGTTTCTAGTGTTTCAAACATTAAAAGTTTAATAGCATAGTTACAATTTGCTTTTAGAAAATAGAAATTATCTATGACTCAACTGGAAACATTTGAAAAATATTGCTGGTCAGGAAGATCAAATAGTTTGAGCTATGTTTTTTTTTTTTTTGTTTTTTTTTTTGTTTTTTTTCTACTGAGAAAAATCAACGAATGTTTAGCCAAATGAAACAATTTTTTCATTTTAGTAAAATATAGTAAGATTCTATAATCTTTTAAATATTAACATTACCTTCCAGTGCTTTTACTGTAATTTATAAGATAAATGTTTACTTAGCTTTTTTGTGATGAACAATTTTTTCCTTTACTTTTCTGTATTTAGTTTAGAATTTTTTTTTTTTTTTTTTTTCTATCTTGCATGTAGATTTTCTTCCTTTGTAAACCCTGCCAACAGGGTAAAACAATCTGCAAACTAGATCCCCTGCCAGCCCAGTCAACTAAGGCTGTAGAACACACTAACTGCATCACTGCAGAAGGGTGAGAGCCCCACCACACCAACAAGTGTCCTGGATATGACGCTTAACCATCTGATGGTGAGACTCCAGTGCTGGAACCTTGGGGAATGTGGAGTATTCCTATGTGGTGATTACTCCCAGGTCCACTGATCTGGAGTGGTAGTACCTGATAGGTTCGAGTGTATGGGTCCAATAAAATCATTTAACTGTGTACAAACAAATTATTGCTAAAACCAATTAACTGAACAATGTTGGGTTTGATATTAAAGTACTTTGGATAGAGAGGCTGCAGTCTTGGAGTCTGGGAAATGTAGAGTACCCCTTCATCGCTATTACTCTCAAACCCAGAGTGGTAGTATATGTTGGGGTCCTACCTATGAGACAAATAGAAATATTTATTTACTATAATTGAAACCATTTAAGCTTATTTAAATTATTTGCTCACAAATTTTTATATAAGGATTTGGCATAAAATAACCTACTAGGGTTGATATGGCATAAAACACAACCTACCAATCAAATATCCTTTATCTTTGGTAAAGGCATAAAATTTTTGCAAGAAGAGGTACTGTATCTAGTGGTAAGGCCCTAGTTCTAGAGTATGCCTTTATTGCCATTTCTCCCTGCTCCACTCTTGTAACATACCCATGATACAGATACGTGAAATAGACATGGAATGTTCATAACTCATATATAGATAACGTAGGAATCCTGAAACACAAAAAACACTTTTTAGTTGAGGTACGAAACTTTTTATTACCTTTTTGAGTTAAAAGGTTTTTTGACATGAGGAAGAGAGAAGCACAATCTTTCTATGATGACTATTCCATCTGCCCCAAACCATGTGCAGCACCCGCTGCAAGGCCTCAGCGAGCTCCAAAAGTCAAGCGTCTTTGGATGCTAAAACTCAACTCTGCTTTTACTCAAATCTCGGCCCACGCTTCCAGTGCGTGACGTTATTCACACTGCCTGGTCCCGTTTCTTATCTGGGGTTTCTATTGTGGCATCACTGAATGACATGTCCACTCCGTGTGTGCGCTCGAACACCTGCATTCATGTTTGCACCTAACTAACCCATGCTCTGAGCTGAAAGGTTCTCATTGTAACTAAACCCAAAGGCAAGATATATAATACAAAATCCCTCCACCGTTATATTACTCTGACCAAGAGTGTTGGTATCTATTTAAAAATTATTCCTATTCAACATGTGCCAAAAAACTCTGAAGAGTCTACAAAAATGTCCTAAACATACAATGAATGCATAAAATAACCTGATATGTGTTGATATATTACTCAAATTAATCCTTCTATTATACTGAGATCTTTTTCTGAAGTGTTCTTTTCATTAGAAATATTCTGAATTTTTAAAGTTTTTTGCTTGTTACCTACTTAAGTCTTTTAATGAAATGTTTCTTTAGTGTGTTCAGTTCTGACTGGGGGAGCAAAATATTTCTAATCGTGTATCAAAGTAAATAAATGCTTAATAAATGCCAATACAACTTAAAATTACAAGGTCTGTAATTCTAAATAGTATCTGATGGTGGGGCTCCAGTTCTGGAGATAAGGGAGTACTGTTTTTATTGCCATTATTCCCAGTTCTGCTCTAAGAGTGGTAGTACCATTTTAGGGTCCCATCAAGGGGTGAACTTGACATAATTAAAATAATTTAAAAGAAAAAGATCAAGTAAAAATAAAACTACAGAAAAACCAATACAAACATACAGTGGAAGTAAATCCTTACTTTTATACATATATTATGAATTATTTGAAAGTCTCTGCCTGTTCACCATCCTTGGAATCTTTCCCAGGTGGTCTGTGTAGTATCAGTTCTGCTTTTCTAATGAAGATACTCCCATAGAAATATTAAGATTTAAAATCTTATGTGGGACATTCCAAAAATATATAAAGGTGACCCCTCAAGAGTGTAATTTTATTAAACCACCTTGTATTATTCATATATAATTACAACAGATAATTCAAAGCCACCTATACAATTCACTTAATGTTTTGTCTGTATATTTGAAAGTGCTGAGATATATTTAGTTTTTTTGTTTACTATATATGGACATATTTTTTGTCTATGTTGATACATCCATAAGTTTATATTCTCATAATAAAAACAGAACTTGTTTAGTGTAACAAATATTTATTTTACAGCATAATCTTTCTTGTCAGTCACTACTGAAATAAATACACTATCTATTGGATAGTTCTAACAATATAAGATAATTTAAAATCAAATAGTAGAAATGACATTGGGCAACAGATCTGATTAACCCTTGCATGTATTTTATATATATATATATATATATATATATATGCACACATAAGAAATATATAAATTCATAATTGAAATTTGAAAAAATTTTTTAATCCATAAAATCTTTAGAGTGCTCCATGCTCCAAAATGCAGTGCAATATAGTACAAGATAAAATGGGATGAAGACTGACTAACCTGATGATTAACAGCATGAAAATGAGTTGTAAGTTTTCTCCTGTTATATTGAGTGTCTGTGTATAATATCTTAAACTCAAAATACAAACTTATGGTCAGTTTGGACTAATACCCCTGGGAAAAGTTTTGAACTGTTATCCTGCTCAGCTATGGGTTAAATAGTTGCCTTGATGTTCTGCAAGAATGGCTTGGACATTAAATAACCCATGAAGGTTGAACTGCCATTAAACAATGCAAATTATCCCATGTGTGTGGGGTTGAGCACTATAATGAAGGAATTTTTGGCCACTGCTTGCATAATGCAAAGCTCTTTGAGAGAATTGAGCACTCTGGTAGGCAATAGGGTTTAAACAAATGGACGCTGATGCTGCGAGATAAATACCTTAAAAATTCCCTTAGCCAATGTGGTACTGTTGTTGGCTGAGCGGTCTGAGACTTAGTCTAACAAAATTGGATGGGTTTTGATCCTGGCTTCGAGCATCCTACGTGTCTAGCCACACTGAAGAGTTCTGATAGAACAAAACAGTTGGTCTGTGGATGACACACACACATATATATATTAGTTAGTTTCAATGCAAATGTTTTATAAAACAATAGCTTCCACAGAAATCAAACAGTCTTATTGAAAAGCAGGTATTAATCCAAAGTAATGTGCAGAGAAGCAAATAAAGTCGAGGAATTAATTTGAAAGAGGGATATTTTGTGGATAACATTAGTTTTTGGCTTAACAGATAAATAGCAAAAATGTTTTGGCACTAAATTTGTTAATGAAAAAGGCTATTTTTATTTTTTTTTTTACTCTTAATTTCTACATATTATAATGGCATTTGAGGTTGTCGGTTTTTTTTCTCAGTGGAAAATGTTAGCAGGTAGGAAATAGAAGTGAATAAAATGGTTGTAGGATAACTGTTAATAATTACTTAATAAATAAACTGATAAAAACATCCGGAGTTAATTTCACACCACAAAACTATTGATAAAAATCTAGCAAAACCAAATTACTAATCTCGGGTGTGTGAGAAGACACAAAATTCATACAACTATTAACAAGTGTGGATTTTCATTAATATGCATCCCCCTCCCCAATAGTTTGTATGAATTAAACAAAAATAATATTCAGTTAAAACTGAACATAATGATTTGTATCTGCTATCATAAACCTGTAAATAAATTAAAAAGAAACATTGGAAAACATACACACATTTTATGGGTTTTATTTTTTTAAATTAATATTTAAAGAATTTTTTTCTTTTTGTTGCTGCATCACATCTTGAATAAATATCCTGTGTGTAAAAGAAACGGAACCAGTGCAATATGCACAATACAATATCAAGTTTGTACAGGTTAACAGATATTTGTTTGACAAAAGTCAACCAATTTAATCATAATTACAATATTTAATAATATTAAATTTTCATTCACAATTCAGCCAAAGAATGGCAAAATATTTCACTGATAT
>CAUZXS010000555.1:7500-52500 GCA_963585895.1 Sepioteuthis lessoniana
CCATATATCCAACTCACAACTACACATTACTTCAAATAAAAGAAAAAAATTCACTGAAAAATTCAGGCCCACAATGAATAAAACATAAATGATACACACACAAATAGCAACAAACATACACAAACCTATATATATATATATATATAACATGAATTCCAGCATACGCCGACTCCGCTTCTGCAAAGGAGTAAGACCCCGCCCCCGTCAAATGTCCTGATTATGACATTACACCATCTGATGGTAAGGCTCCCATAATCCTGGAGCTTTGTGAAATGTGGAGTACCCTTTCATTGCCATTACTCCCAGGTCCATTCTGACCTAGATTTTTTGTACCTAATAGGGTCCCATTTATGACAAATATAACAGTTGTGCCTTTTAACTGTGTGCAAACAAATAACTGATGTTAAATTGAATTATTAGTGTCAGAGAGGAATAATTGCAACCATTTAACTTGTCCTCGTGGTGTAATGGGTTAAAGCGATGAACTGCGGAATCGTAGTACACGAGTTCGTACTCCAGTCGCGCTATTACGTTCACTTTCGAGCAAATACCCTTGGGAAAGGTATGAACCCCCTTATTCTCCCTCCAGCTATGGGTAAATAGTAGGACGGACTAGGTTCTTCAGCCTTGTTGAGGCAACTAGTCTAGGAGAAGGAAAACTCTGAATTCAAACCTGTTAAACTCCGCTTAAAAAAAATTGACCTTGTGTCATATCCTGCTCGAGCGGAGGGGTTGGTAAATAGTACCATTTAACTGTGAGCAAATAAAGCTATTGGTATTTGGTAGAAATAATTGAAGAAATTTGTGCGTGTGCACAAACAAAATATTAATGTTGCATATTGAACCTCGGACGAGCTGTCAAATAAGAGATGCACCTGTGTAAATAACACGTGCATCCGGTCGAAGATATCAGGGTATAACCTTGACTGTGGATGGGTTGAATTGGGTGCAGATGTGACACCCACAAGAAGCAGGTGGGCGTCAAACAATTACATAACCTGGTGCCACAGACAGGTTGAGTTAGTTGGAGTCAGTTTGTTGGAGTTCGAGGCAGTGAGAACCAGCATCCAGCAGAGGGCTGGGCCCTCAGAACCCCCAGTTGAGCAGCCCAGCAGAATGAGAAAGAAGTGCTGATAAAGACAGAGGAACTTGGGGACAATATGTTGCAGTCTGTTCAGTCTCCAACTCACCTCTCACACACAACCCTTTCCAACCATTTCAAATAAAGTGTGAGAGGTATATTTTTCTAAAGAAGTGTGTTCATTTGTCATTATTGTTGATTTTGTTTCTGCATGCATATGTATACTATTATTTGTATCACGGCTATACAACATAGTATTATTCATGTTAGATAGGATTTCTTGGAGCCATTTAACGATGTGCAAATGAAAAATAGTCTTGAACAGAATTATTAGTTTCAAATAAGAATACTTGAAATCATTTAACAGTGTGCAAACAATATAGTATAAGAGTACAAATTAGTTCTAATTCCTTTAAAATTAAGACAACCTACAAACTATTCACTTAAAAGTCATATATGTATAAGCACTTAACTGTGTGCAAACAAATGAGCTCAGGCTCATTTAAAAATCTTATCAATAAAATATGCATTTGATATAGTTTAGAATTTAATTAGCAACTACTTTTTACTTTTTTTATGTGTGTGTGTATACAAGGTGCATACGATAAATTTCCAGACTTTTTTCATATGGGCACTTTTATTGATAGTACAGACATGAAACTCAAGGCCCCTTTGAAGTAATCTCCTCCGGCTGCAATGCATTTGTTGTACCATTCCAACAACTTCTACAAGGCCCCATGGAAGTCCTCTTGTGTGAGCGTGTCAATCACCTTCGTCATAGCCTCTTTCAGCTCCTTAATTGTCTCATAACGACAGCCTTTGAGCTTAGGGAATAAGCAAAAGTCACAGGGTGCAAGGTCTGGACTATAGGGAGGGTGACGATTCTCGGTTCATGCAAGATGCTCGAAAAGCATTCCATACGTTTCTGTGGCAGTTTTTCCAAGTTTAAAACAGAATCTTATTGCATATTGTTCTTCTAAAGTGACAGATTGCATTTTTGAAATTCACCAGCTGTGACAATCAAGCTTTAGTTGGGTGTATTCCAATTGCTGTTGTAGCTGTTCATTTGAACCTGAAATCATAAAAATTGGCCAGTCATCTCATAAGATGTATAGCAATAACATACTGAACTTTCAAGAGTCTACGCCAATTTTAAATGCCCATACGAAAAAAGTCTGGAAACTTATTGTATACACCTTCTGTATATATATATATATATATATATTATCATCCACAGACAGACTGTTTCATTGTATCACAACTCTTCAGTGTAACTAAACACGCAGGACGCTTCAAGCTGGGATCGAAACCCACCCAACTTTACGTTAGACTTAGTATCATACCATTCAGTTAACTAGTAAACCACATCAGCTCGGGAATTACAAGGCATTATGTAGTAACTCTCGTTTGTTCACCTTTTTGCCTTACCGGATACCAGAGTGCTCAATTCATACAAAGAGCTTTGCATTATGCCAGTGGCAGTCATAAATTCCTTTGCCAGAGTGACTTTAGGTATATATATATATATATATATATATATATATATATAAATTCAAAAAATATTAAATATATATTAAATGAATTGAGTGGCAGCCATAAATTTCTTTGCCAGAGTGACTTTATATATATATATATATATATATATATATATAAATTCAAAAAATATTAGATATATATACATATATATATATATTATAGGAATTGAGTGGCAGCCATAAATTCCTTCGCCAGAGTGAGCTTATATATATATATATATATATATATATAAATTCAAAAGACATTAAATATATATATATACATACATATATATATATATTAAATATAAGTATTCAATCATCATCATCATGTCGCGCCGCCAGCGCAGATATCCCTGACCCTCTCTCGCCATTTCTCCCTATCATTCATCGCCTCCGGCAGGTCTTCAGGGTTACATCCTGTGTCCTCACATAGTTGCTGTATGTAAGTTCGTGCTGGTCGTCCTACTTTTGCACATCCATAAGTGGGGGTCCACAGGAGTACATCGCTTATGAGCTCGTCCTTGCTTCTCCAGCAGTGTCCCGCGTGTATATATATATATATATATATATATATAAAAAACATATAGGATTTTAAAAACATTCTCTTGATAACATTTTTAAATAAACCCAAGCTCTTTCTTTTTGGCACATAGTATTCAAGTATTTCTATCAAACACAAACATTTTTGTTTACTCTTAATAATTAGTTTGAACAGTTAGATTATTTCAAGCACTGCGATGTAAAAGTAATAACTTAACATCAGTCCTTTGTTTATACACATTTCAATGGATGCACAAATATGATTTGCAAGTGAATAGTTTGTAAGTAATTTCATTTTTAAACTTTATAGTTAGAAATAATATAAGTAAAGTTGGCGACCGTAGACGAGGGTGACCTGAAGGCTCCCTTTTTGGTTGGTTGGTTGGTTGGGTTTTACCGCATGCCAACCCATCGGGTTATTTTATGCCGAAAACGTTTTTATTTATTATTTTTATTTGGTATAATTTTTATGTGTATAGTTATTTGAACGCTATAAACAAATACCAATGACATCAAAAATAAAACGATATGGGGGCTTGAATTGTCTGCTGAAGTCAGCATTTGATTTTTTATATAATTAATTTGTAGGTCTATGAGCCTACAGCCTTGATAGAAGGCCAATTCTTTTCAGGAATTCTATTGTGTTTTTAGGGTTTATTTTCTCAAATAATTCCTTCATACTATTAACATTATAAAATTTTTTCCGGATGTGAGATAGATTTGTACATTCTATTAAAATATGCCTAATTGTGTAATGGTTTCCTCATGGACATTTAGGAGGAGGTTCTTCTTTTAGAATAAAGTCGTTTGTTAATCTAGTGTGGCCTATACGTAGTCGAAAAAGAATGGTTTCTTCTCTTCTAGTATTACTAGCTTCACGTTTTCTTTCTTTCAGAAGAGGCTCTATTTGGCAGAGCTTGTTTTGGGCATTTTCATCCCACAATTGTTGCCATCTTTTTGTGATTATTTGTTTGATTTTATGTTTCAAGTCTGTGTATGGTAGTTTGGAGGTTTTGTCAGGAGGTATGTTAAATGCAGCTTTAGCTAATGAAGCTTCCTTTTTGATAGCTACTACACCAAGGTGTAGGGGAGGGTGCTACTCCTTTCCCTGGATTGCTCCACTTTACCCTTGATCCATACCTTATAATGCTGAGTGTTAAGCAAGGCATTATGTAGTAACTAAATAATGCTGAGTGTTAAGCAAGGAGTCATCAAGTACCATTTTTTGAGTCTTTGGTATGACTCGACCTGGGATTGAACCCAGGTCTCCCGAGCCATTGGCGAACACTCTAACCACTAGGCCAATGTCCGGTTATAGTTAGAAATAATATAAGTAAAAAAGTAAAGTTGGTGGCCATAGTCGAAGGCGACCAGAAGGCTCCCTTTTCAATAGCTACAACAAGGAGTTGTAGGGGAGGGCACTACTCCTTTCCCTGGATTGTTCCACTTTACCCTTGATGCATACCTTATATCACTGAGTGTTAAGAAAGGAGGTATCAAGTACCATTTTTAAAGTTTTTGGTATGACATGACCTGGGATTGAACCCAGGTCTCCCGGGCCATTGGCAAACACTCTACCCACTAGGCCAATGAACACACAACTATTTCTGTTATCTTATACAGATGGTTTCAATTATCCCTATCAAATAATGATAATTCTAATCAACATTAATCGTTTGTGTGGACATAGTGAAGTGGTTAGATGCATTGCTATTTAACACTAATCCTTCTTTTTATCATTAAGGGTTTTCGGACTATTGTTTTCATCTTTTTTGTTATTTCCCAAATGTTTCGGCCGATATGTCCTCTGGCCTTCTTCAGGTGTTTGTTGTTTAAATTTCTGAAACAAAGCTTGGTGATTTTTATCATTAAGGGTTTTCGGACTATTGTCTTCATCTTTATTGTTATTTCCAAACGTTTTGGCCGATATGTCCGCCGGCCTTCTTCAGGTGTTTGTTGTTTAAATTTCTGAAACAAAGCTTGGTGATTTTTATAATTAAGGGTTTTCGGACTATTGTCTTCATCTTTATTGTTATTTCCACAACGTTTCAGTCGATATGTCCTCTGGCCTTCTTCAGGTGTTTGTCGAACTCGGGAACCTTTACAGAATTTTAAACTACATCCTTTATTGAATCCACGGGGGTCGCCTGTTCTGATTCCGTTAGCTATAACCGGGTACAAGTGTTAAGTATTCCTGTATTGTTACTCGCCTGAAGAAGGCCAGAGGACATATTGGCCGAAACATTGTGGAAATTACAATAAAGATGAAGACAATAGTCCGAAAACCCTTAATGATAAAATCAACAAGCTTTGTCTCGGAAATTTAAACAACTACTTATCATTCAATTTAACTTCACTCATTTGTTTATGCACATTTAAATGATTCCTACTATTTCTAGGTATCACTTACAATTCAATTAAATATCAGACATTTGTTTACACATAGTTAAATGATCAAACAGTTCTATTTCTCACAATTCCATTTAACATATGTCATTCATTTGCAAAGTGTATCATAGTGGACCTGGGAGTAATGACAATGATCAGGTACTTCATACTCCTGTGAACTCCAGAACTGGAGCCTCCACATTTTTGGAAAAATTGTACTATTAATGGCACTTACTCATGGGTATTTTAAACCCTCATTTTTCTACTAATTTTTCTTTCTATTGTGAAATGGTAATCTGTGCATCAAGTAACAACAATGAAATCAACCTCTAAAATTCTTTCCAAAAAATGGATCAACAACCATTGATGAATGTTTTAAAGCCTCATTTTTCAGGTTATTCTTCAAATTTACCATTTTCTTCAGTGACATCATAATCTAAACATTGAATTCTACCATCAAATCAACATGTAAGATCCTGGTTTTGAAGAAAACTAACATTTGTTAGGAGAGTACGTAATGAGTAATAAGTAAAAAAGTAACGTTCGCGTTTGCGACTGGAGTCGAGGGCAACCCGAAGTATCCCTTTCCAATAGCTACTACACGAAGGTGTAGGAAAGGGCGCTACTCCTTTCCCAGGATTGCTCAACTGTACTCTTGATTCTTACCATATAATTCTGAGTGTTATGTTCAAGTACCATTTTTTGAGTCTTTAGTATGACTCGACCTGGGATTGAACCCAGGTCTTCTGGGCCATTGGCGAACACTCTAAACATTATGCAAATGTACAAATAATATGATAAATCTATAGTGTAAGGTACAAGGACAGGAATTCCAGAGTTCTAACTAGATTTTAATTTTTTGACAGATTAAACAGAAATTTAGAGTTTACAACTGTTTTTTATCTTTTCTTTTCAGTTCTGTAAAATTGTAACTAGAGAATCAGAAATTCTTGATAAAATCTACAACTGTAATGTAATTGAATGGCTCATAGAAAATTAAATAAATAAATAGATAAATAAATAAAATAAAGCAGACAATAAGCACTGAATAACAAGGCTGAAGTACCAGTAATGAAAATGATTAAGGAGAACTAGAGGTTTGATGATCATCTGCACATATGCACAGGAAGTTGATGTTTCTACTCCCGACATGACAGGCGGAAGTGAAGAGACAACTTGTGTCCTTTTTTTAGGAGAGTTGATGGTGAGACGTAAGAAGGGGAAGATGTCAGTCGAACATCAGCTATGAAGATGTAAGGGACGGAAGTTTATAAGCTCCAAATTCTGGGCTGCCCCAAAAGGGGTGTCAGACAAAGCAGATAAGCATGTTAGAACCATGAAAAAATTTAAGGTATATGCCTGCTTATCTTTTTCTCACTAGGCTTTGTTGCTTATAATTGTCTAGTTAACAGTTGTCTCGTGTTTCTATACCTTCTTTCTCCCGGCAACTTCTTGCTACCAAGTAGTATATAAACTTTTGGTTTGGTTTGGTTTGTTTGGTTTTATGGCACATCAACCTTTGTAGGTTATTTAACGCCAAATTGATTTTTATGTAAATAATCTGTTCCATTGAAAACAGTTCAGTTTAGCATAAGTACACAGTTTAATTGTCAAAAAACATTTCCATTTCAAACTATTCAAACAGTTATATGTAATAATTCTGTTAAGTGTAAATACAGTTTTAATGTCGAAAAACAGTTCTATTTCAAATAATTCAGTCAAGCATAAGCATGCAGTTCAAGTGTAAGTACGGTTTAATTGTCAAAAACATTTCTATTTCAAGCTATTCAGTTTACTCAATTCAGTTTAGCATAAGTATGCTGTTAGTTCTATTTAACCCATAGATAGGGCCCTATCAGGTGCTACCACTCCGGGCCAGAGTGGACCTGGGAGCGATGGCAATGAAGGGGTACTCTGCATTCCCCAAAGCTCCAGCACTGGTGGAACCTCACCATCAGATTGTTTAGTGTCATATCCAGGACACTCTTTGGGGGGGGGTCTTACCCCTCTGCAGAGGTGCAGTCAGTGTATTCTACAGCCCCAGCTGACTGGGCAAATAAACTTTTGGTTTATGTTTAACAGAGTTTTGCATTTATCAACTTGTAAATACGGCATAGACGCAACGGGGGATTTAAAATCTCTTTAGTACAGCTATGGTACACAATAACGAACGTGATTTTCTTCCTCTCTGACCATTTACAGTTGGTTGTTTGTGTTTTATGGCCTAACAACCTTTGTAGTTTATTTAATGCCAAATCCATTTTTACACAAATAAACAGTTCTATTTCAAACAACTCAGCTTAGCCTGAGTACACAGTTTAATTGTCAAAAACATTTCTATTTCAAGCAATTCAGTTTAGTCAAACAGTTGTAATTCAAACTTCAGTTTAGTATGAATATAGTTTTTGTCTACAGATAGTTAAATATCAAAATAGTTCTATTTCAAGCAATTCAGTTTCTCGTAAGTACGCAGTTTAGTTCGATTTGTCCCATAGATAGGACCCTATCAGGTGCTACCACTCTGGGCCAGAGTGGACCTGGGAGTGATAGCAGTGAAAGGGTACTCCACATTCTCCATAATTCTAGCACTACTGGAATCTTACCATCAGATTGTTTAATGACATATCCAGGACACTCATTTGGGAGGAGGGGCTTACCCCTCTGCAGAGAAACAGTTGGTTTATTCTACAGCCCCAGCTGATTGGTCAACGACAATTTATGATAGAACTTACCTTTTCATTTTCTTCTGTGTAAACTATCTTGGACACTTGGTCTTTCTTTCCTTTAGTGTGTTGGGGAACAGATTTATTTGTTATTTCCTGTAGAAAACAAAGAAAAAAATATAACTGCAAGATAAATAAAAAAAAACACATCAAAATAACTTTACTAGACGCTCTGCAAATAATTCAGAAAACAAAATGCATTGTTTGATAACACAGTTTAAAAACTGAAAGAGATAATACTCCAATAACTAAAGCTTAATCTGTAGTAGCCATCATGCTAACTGGCGACGAAAAAAAGGTAAGGGTCGCACAGTGCATCATCTGTCAGAGAGAGACTTGGAATTGAACCAGAAACAGACTTACAGGAGAGGACAAGAGCCCCCATTCTTTTCCACCCCCCTCTTTTGATTGGTTCTGGCATTATGTTGCTAAGTGCCCGAATAGGTAGGCTTTGGCCTGAATAAATGGAAAAAAAAAAACTTTGGCAGATCAGGGAGGAGGCAGTTTGTCCAAGTAGCAAGACAGAAAGACAAACGGACGAAGCGAAGGAAGAAAAGAGAAGTGAGAGAAGGAAGAGGAAAGGAGAAGAAAGATTACCCTGTCAATAAAAGTCAAACTTGATTATTGACACCCCACTCAACAAAGGGTTTTTTTTACTTCATAATCAGAAAGTACAGTCAGTCTACATTTTTTAATAGACTTTTTTCTTTTCTTTTTAAATTGCCGATCAAACAGGTAATGATTTCTGATTTGGGTTGGTTGAATTTTATGGCATATCAACCATTATTGGTTATTCAATGCAAATCTTGTTTTTACATATCAAATCAAATATATATGATTTTTTAACTCATTTTATAGAAACATTTTTAAATGAGCCAGAGCTAATTCTTTCTTACACTGTTAAATGGTTTCAAATATTTCTGTCTAACATGAATATTTCCATTTACTATTCATCATTTATTTACATGGAGTGAAGTGGTACCAAGTATTGCTATTTAACACTAATTATTCAATTGCACAAGGTTAAATGCTTGCTAATACTGCTATGTAACACTAACAATTCACTTCAACATGGGTCATTTGTTTATACACAATTAAATAATCAAATAGTTCTATTTCCAACAAATCAATTTAGCATCAGTCAAGAAAGTTAAATGGTTTGAGGTATTGCTACGTATAACTAACAATTCAATTAAACATGGGTCATTTGATTATACACAGTTAAATGATCAAACAGTTCTATTTCTAACAATTTAATTTAGCATAAGTTATTTGTTTACACACAGTTCAAATGTCATATCCTGTTATATAGTGTGATATCCTTAATACTCATTGGGGTGGAGATCTTACACCTCGGCAGAGATGTAGTTGGTGTATTCTACAGCTCAAGCCAACTGGGCTGCCTACTATATTATTTATGTCTTAGCTCAGAGTGGCTCTGATTGGTGTCTCTTTGACCATCATTTTATGGTGGAAATGTTCTGCAAAAATTGAGATTAGTGGTGCCCAATATGTTGATCATGATTGACTGGGCGATCGCATAGGTAAAATGTATAAATTCAAACAAAAAAAATTCTTTTACATATTACCCTATCATCTACTATTCTTCTAATTCATGCAAGTCAGGCTTGCAGTGAACGCAATTCCCAAACCTCTTGAGTATAAAATAACCCCAAACAAGTTGATATACCATTAAAAAGGGGAACCACATATTTTCAAAAACACATTGATTACCAAGTAATTGCATTTTTCTCACAGCACTTTATGGAATCTATCTTTCTGTTTATTATTCAACAGCTCTAGTGGGAAGAGTGTTCGCTAATGGTCTTGGAGACCTGGGTTCAATCCCAGGTCGCGTCATACCAAAAAGACTTTAAAAATGGTACTTCTAGTCGCCCTCGACTACCGTTGCCAACAACAATGTAACTAGCTGAAGTACACGTCTCTGGCAAAAGGTCAAGACTTTGATCATCATCATCATGATGAAAATGAAGGACGATATGAACACTTTTTTTTTTACTGACTTTGAGTTTTTGGACTGTTGAATGATTTGTTGTGTTGTTTTTTTTAATGTTTTAATTGTAATAATTAAACTGTTTTACTGTAATTTTGTTGGTCAAGTTGACATGAGGAAGAGCGGTACATTAGTTTAAAAAATATATTTTGTTATCTTCCATAACAAAAGAATTTTATTTTGTGGGGAGTAAAGGTGTGTTATATAATTATGGAATGATTTTTTTTATATTAATCATTTTTTGTTAATTATATTTTATCATTCAGTTTGGTTGGGCTTTGAACTATTCGGCTCATAGTTCAGGTGCACAGACATTGAGAACAGTTTTATGCTCGCACGCAAAGGATATGATAATCACAATTGTCATAATAAACCCCAGATAGGAAATGGAGCTGGAGTGTGAATGATGTCATGCCTGGAAGCAATGGTCCTGAGAATTTGAAGATTTTGAAAAAGAGGCAGTTGGAAGGTTGACTTTGGGCCGTGTAAACAGAATATGGGGTTGTCTGCCATTGAAGCAGACATTTGAGAAGTTGAATTAAGATCATGATGTTGAGAAATTGAAGTCTGACCATAGAATTTTGCAGATCTCTACTGACAGAGATCTTAAATACTACGGGATGTGCAGCATGTTTGTTGGGTCAGATAGTACAGTCAGCATAGTAAGAATTGTGTCTCTCTCCTAGTGTCAACGAACTGAAGTCAGAAGTTGATAAATGTTCATACCTGGACAACAGAGTTGCTTGTGTATTTGAGTCCGCCTGTGTTTTTGCATATGTATATGTACTGTTGTTATTGATATAATTGAATCATGGTTGTGGTATGTAACATAATACACATTTGGTACACAGTGACATGTTATATCTTTGTAAGAAGAAAGAAAAAAGGAAGACATCGATTGATTTTGAAGTTGGGTTATCCACGGTACTTTAGACGATAAGAAGCAGCCAAGAATCATAGAAATCAATTTTGGTGACTATTGTTGCAGGTGAGAGAGAGAGAGAACGTAAAATGAACATTAAGAAAAAACTCAACTCCAAAGAAAAAACCCAAAAAACTGTGCTACTCCAGAACAAAGGAGGAAACTACGGAAAGAAAAAACTCAACTCCAAAAAAAAAAAACCCAAAAAACTGTGCTACTCCAGAACAAAGGAGGAAACTACGGAAAGAAAAAACTCAACTCCAAAGAAAAAAACCCAAAAAACTGTGCTACTCCAGAACAAAGGAGGAAACTACAGAAAGAAAAAACTCAACTCCAAAGAAAAAACCCAAAAAACTGTGCTACTCCAGAACAAAGGAGGAAACTACGGAAAGAAAAACTCAACTCCAAAAAAAAAAACCCAAAAAACTGTGCTACTCCAGAACAAAGGAGGAAACTACGGAAAGAAAAAACTCAACTCCAAAGAAAAAAACCCAAAAAACTGTGCTACTCCAGAACAAAGGAGGAAACTATGGAAAGAAAAAACTCAACTCCAAAGAAAAAACCCCAAAAAACTGTGCTACTCCAGAACAAAGGAGGAAACTACGGAAAGAAAAAACTCAACTCCAAAGACAAGAAAAAAAAAAAATGCAGCACCCCAAGCGTAGAAGAAAGAAGAAAAAATGTCGACACAAACCCCAGAAAGAAGAAAAAAATGTTCGATACAAGGCCTCAGAACAAAAATAAAAATTAGAACAAAAAGAATCAAGAAGAAGGCCTGAAAAGGAAAAAAAAAAGTAAAAAAGGTATTTGCTTATTGTATAAATTTTGTCTTCTCTGTCGTTTTTAAATTGAGGGTTTTGTAGTATTTGTCGCTGCCTCCCACCAGACACGACTTGACACAAGGTCAAAAGCCCGAAGGCCAATTAAAGTGGGGATAAAGGGGAGGGGAAGGTCGGGAAGAAGCCGAGACTCGAACCCTGCTTGTCAGTGCTGCTCATCGGCTCACTTAGTGCAATGTGAGCCTGATGAGGCAAGCGGTTTCACGAACCCAAATGTGGGTCCGGGCACGTATGCCAGTAAACGGCTTAAACTAGACGCTTGGTCTAGTGCCGTACAAGGGGGACAAAGGAGACAAAAATGCAGCTCGCCCACCCGAAGGTAGCCTAGTCGAAACTAGGGGTTTTGTGCCCAATTTAATTTGTTAATAAAACGTTCATACTAGAGCAACAGAGTCCCGCTTGTATTTGCATTACAGCTATATAACACTACTTCTCAACCAATCAATCGACTGTCTTCCTATATATATATATATATATATATATATATATCAAGTAGTGTTATGGTTACTGCATATTGGAGCCACTATCACAGTCATTAGTATCACTATCAGCTTCATCAATACCACCAATATTATCACAACCATCACTAGGATCTCCATCACCATCAACATCATCAACACCAGCAGTATCACTATTATCAACAACTTAACCAATATTATTACTATTATCCCCATGACCATGAGAATTAATGAAATCTAAAACCTTTATCACCAGTTCCTTTTCTGTATCACTGTTTAATATATCACGTATTCCAATAAGAATTAAACAAAAAAGAAAAAAGTGTAAAAAAAATTATGTGAAATAAAAAGGATTAAAAAAACTTACTTGGATTAATAGATGCGAATCTAATCTAAAATTGAAGTCCCCAAAAATAAACATAGGTAATTTTTCAAACTTATCCGATTCAAATCTGAAAAGATAGAAAATAAAACAAAAATACAAATATTTAGTAGTCTACAAATAAATGAGTACACGTTTAATATATACATTTTAGTTGAAAAAATGTGCTAAATCAGAGAAGTTTAAAGCTACATTTTTCTGGTTGGGTTTGGGTAGGTTTTATGGCATATCAACCATTGTAGGTTATTTAATGTCAAATCTGGTTTATACATATATATTAGATATACAAGATTTGGTTTGGTTTGGTTTTATGGCATATCAACCATTGTAGGTTATTTAATGTCAAATCTGGTTTATACATATATATTAGATATACAAGATTTGGTTTGGTTTGGTTTTATGGCATATCAACCATTGTAGGTTATTTAATGCCAAATCCTCTTTATACCTATATATTAGATATATAGGATTTAGTTTGGTTGGGTTTTATGGCATATCAACCATTGTAGTTTATTTAATACCAAATCCTCTTTATACCTATATATTAGATATATAGAATTTGGTTTGGTTGGGTTTTATGGCATATCAACCATTGTAGCTTATCTAATACCAAATCCTTTTTATACCTATATATTAGATATATAGGATGTGGTTTGGTTGGGTTTTATGGCATATCAAACATTGTAGATTATTTAGTGCCAAATCCTCTTTATACATATATATTAAATATATATGATTTGTTTGGGTTGGGTTTTATGACATATCAACCATTGTAGGTTATTTAATGTCAAATCTGGTTTATACATATATATTAAATATATACGATTTGTTAACAAAATTAAATAGTTTCAATGATTGCTATGTATAACTAACAATTCAATTAAAACATCAGTTATTTGTTTAAACAGTTCAATGATCAAACAATTCTATTTCTAACAATTCAATTTAGCATAAGTCATTTGTTTGTACACAGTTTAAAAGTCAAGTAGTTCTTTTTGATCCATAGATAGGACCCTGTCAGGTGCTACCACTCTGGGCCAGAGTGGAATTGGGAGTGATGGCAATGAAGAGGTACTTCACATTCCCTAAAGTTCCAGGGCAGGAGCCTCACCATCAGATTGTTTAGTGACATATCTAGGACACTTGTAAGGGGGAGGTCTTACTCCTCTGTAGAGATGCAGTCAGTGTATTCTGCAGCTCCAGCTAATTGGATCCTTGTTGGTGGGGTAGGGGTCTCACCCTTCTGCAGAGATGCAGACAGTGTATTCTAAAGCTCCAGCAACTGGGCCCTCATTGGTGGGGTAGGGGTCTTACCCTTCTGCAGGGATAGGTCAGTGCATTCTACAGCCCCAGCAAACTGGGCCCTCTTTACTGGGGTAGGGGTCTTACCCCCCTGCAGGGATGCAGTCAGCCCCTCTTCATTCAAGGTTCTGTGAAAATAAAAACTTACCGTTGTAATGTATGTCTCAAAGCCTGCTGTCTATTGCCACAATATATGGAGGGACTCTGAAAGAAGACAAAATAGTGAAAGTAAATTAAAATTTGGACAAATATATCTATTTTTACACATCAAAATATACATGAATCAAGTCACGGTATGATATACATCCCAGTTTAAGGATTTCTAAAATACCCAACAAGAAATCAAAAGAGACTGAACCAAAAGAAACTTTTTTCCACACACCTTAAAATCTTTATATCCTATGTATCTCAGCCAGTTTCATATCTATCTATCTATCTAAAACAATTTATATCTATCAATCTCAGTCTGTTTATATCTATCAATCCAAATCTGTTCATATCTATGTATCCATCTATCAATCTATCTCAGCTCATATTTAGAATGGTTCAAATCTATCTCAGACTGATCATTTCTATCAATCTTAGTTTATTCATTATCTATCTACCTACCTACCTATCTATCTATCTATCTATCTATCTATCCCACTATGTTTAATCTATCTATCCCACTATGTCTATTCAATCTCAGACGATCCATATCTATCTATACATCTATCTTAGTCAATTCATATCTATCTATCCATTTATCTCAGTCTATTCATATCTATCTATCTATCTCAGTCTATTCATATCTATCTATCTATCTCAGTCTATTCATATCTATCTATCTATCTCAGTCTATTCATATCTATCTATCTATCTATCTATCTATCTATCTATCTATCTATCTATCTCAGTCTATTCATATCTATCTATCTATCTCAGTCTATTCATATCTATCTATCTATCTCAGTCTATTCATATCTATCTATCTATCTATCTCAGTCTATTCATATCTATCTATCTATCTATCTATCTCAGTCTATTCATATCTATCTATCTATCTATCTATCTCAGTCAATTCATATCTATCTATCTATCTCAGTCTATTCATATCTATCTATCTATGTCTGTTCATATCTATCTATCTATCTATCTATGTCTGTTTATATCTATATATCTATCTATGTCTGTTCATATCTATCTATCTATCTATCTCTGTTCATATCTATCTATCTATCTATCTATCTATCTCTGTTCATATCTATCTATCTATCTATCTATCTCTGTTCATATCTATCTATCTATCTATCTCTGTTCATATCTATCTATCTATCTATCTCTGTTCATATCTATCTATCTATCTCTGTTCATATCTATCTATCTATCTATCTATCTATCTATCTATCTCAGACTGTTCATATCTATTCATCCATCTATCTTAATCTGTTTTCATCTATCTCAATCTCTTCCAATCTTTTAGTTAAAAAGGTGCTGAAACGTATTCAACATAAACTAAGAACTTATTGAACATTGGTTTGGTTTCTTTTCTTAACGGCATATAAACATTCATAGGTTATTTAATCCCAAAGTTATTCGAAGTGGCACTGTTTAACCTGCAGCTGAGAAGATAAGGAGATGTCTACCTTTCCCAAAAATATTAGCTTGAAAGTGATCATAACTGTGTGATTGGAGTTTGAACTCACACATTATGATATTGCAGTAAAGCACGTTAACCACTACACTGCAATGACTCCCTTGCTGGATGAAGAGTGAGAGAAACATGAGAAACTGTGAGGAAATATGATGAACATGGAAATGAATATATAGAATCTCATGTTTGTCAGATGTTCCTGGATCATTTTCTTTTATAGTTTAAAAAAAACAAGAGAAAATAAACTCACAAAAATCAAGACTGAATAAGATGAGAAAGTAGGAGACAAAAACGTGGGGGGGAAACAAAATTGAAGAAAAAAATCACAAGATGATAAATTGAACACCAACAAGCACTTAAACAAAAAATATCCTAAAACATATACATATATATATATATATATATACTAATCTAATATCTACCAGTATTCATGGTACCAGAAAAAAACAAAAAAAAACCTGGCCAGGAACAAGAGATAAAAGTATCTCAAATCACCGCTCAGGGGAAAAAGAAAAAAATTTTTAAATGATTACACTCATAGATAGGACCCTAACAGGTACTACTCCTCTGGGTCAGAGTGGACCTGGGAGTAATGGCAATGAAGGAGTACTCAACATTCTTCAAAGCTCCAGAACTGGAGCCTCATATCCAGGCCACTTGTTAGGCAGGGGGCCGGTTAACTATTCAACAGTGATACAGTTGGTGTATTCTGCAGCCCCGCCTGACTCAGCTGATATAGATAAATTGACGAGAAACAGAGATAGATAAGAACACACTGACATAGATATAAACAGACATAGATAGATAGATAGATAGATAGATACGTATGTACATACATACATAATAAGATAGATAAATAGATCAGAATGAGATAGATTTGAAAATATTGAGATAGGTATAAACAAACTAGAACAGATAGCTTCATGTTGAGTAAATTGATGTAGGATTTTTTTTTTCCTTTAATGACTGCTTGGGTGGTAAGCTGTTTATGGGAGAGTGGTTTGATCAAGTACTCCTACACTCTTTTCCCTTTTCACCATCATCTGTAATAGACATCAAGCACACATTTCTCATTAATAAATACCCATTTTTTACTGAATATAAAAAAAAAAAAAAAAGTAATTACTGATAATGTTCTGCAATTTAAATTATTTTTTTATGAGCTAAAATGTATGTCAATATATAAAAATAAGTATGAAAGATAATTTAGTTAATTATATCTGACGATGTGAATTCAGAAATATGAATGAAAAAGGAAAACCTATTTGTTGGAATTAAGAATTTATTTTTAAATTTTTGTTTTATATATATTTATAAATATATATATATGTGTGTGTGTGTGTGTGTGTGTGAGTGTGTATATATATATATATATATATATATATATATATATATATGTATGTATGTATTTTAAAATGAGTAGGTTCCACAAATGACTTCAAATTTAGTATTTAGCACTTTTTATAAGTATCATTTAATATACTTATACCTACATTTATTTCAGACTTTTAATTCCTCTTCAGGCAATTTGAATGACTAAGTTAAGTTTCAGCTGTTCTTTTTGTTTTAATAGGTTGTTTTCATTTTGTTTAATTCCAGTTTTGTGTCTGTGAATGTCTCATTGGTGTTAATTGTCCATGAGCATCTCTAGGCTATGTAAATGTATTCTGTGTGTATGTTAGTTGGTTGGGTTTTACGACATATCAACCGTTGTTGGTTATTTAACGCCAAATCCATTTTTGTGAAAATAGTTCTATTTCAAACAATTCAGTTTAGCAAAAGGATGCAGTTTAAATATAAGTACAGTTTAGTTGTGAAAAACATTTCTATTTCAAACTATTCAGTTTAGTCAAGCAGTTCTAATTCAGCTAATTCAGTTTATTATAAGTACAGATTTTGTTTATACACAGTAAAATGTCAAAACAGTTCTATATTGAACAATTCAGTTTGGTGTAAGTACAGTTTCATTGTCAAAACAGTTCTATTTCAAACAATTCAATTTAGCATAAGCACGCAGTTTAAATGTAACTACAGTTTGTCAAAAACATTTCTATTTCAAGCTATTCTGTTAAGTCAAACCGTTCCAATTCAAACAATTCAGTTTAGCATAAGTATGCCGTTAAGTCTATTTAACCCATAGTTAAGGCCCTATCAGGTGCTACAATTCCAGGCCAGAGTGGACCAGGGGGCAATGGTAATGAACAGGTGTTCCACATTCCCCAAAGCTCCAGCATTACTGGAACCTCACTATCTGATTGTTTAGTGTCATATCCAGGACACTCATTGGTGGGGACTCTTACCCTTCCGCAGAGGTGCAGTTTGTGTATTCTACAGCCCCAGACAACTGGGCAATCTTTGTGTATGTATATGTTCATACACACACATACATAATTATGTACACAAACACACATATATTTTCAAGGGTATTAAGTGGATTTGATATGAGTTAGAATGCATTCAACAGTGTTTATTGAAGGTGCCAGTGGGGTAATGGTTATTGTCATAGGAAATTGACATGGTGAGACGAGTTCAAATCCTGGATGAAGCTGGTTGCATTTCACTTTGCACTAATACCCTTGGAAAAGGTATGAATCCAATTATTCTCCCACCAGCTATGGATAAATAGCATGGCAGATTGGGTTCTTCAGCTTTGGTTAGAAAGCCAGTCTAGGAGAAGGAAAACTCTGAATCCAAGCCTGTTAAATTCCCCTTAAAAATTGACCCAGTGTATATACATCTTGCCCTGGCAGAGGGGTTGATATATATATATATTACTGCTGTATGGATGCACTACTTGGACGCTGACTAAATGGTTGGAGAAGAAGCTCGACAGCAATTATACAAGAATGTTGCGAGCAATATTGAACAGGTCCTGGCAGCAACACCCCACACGGCGCCAACTGTATGGCTACCTACCACCTATCATGAAAACTATCCAAGCTAGATGAACCAGACATGCCAGACACTGCTGGAGAAGCAAAGACGAGATCGTAAGTGATGTGCTCTTGTGGACCCCTGCATATGGCCAATCAAAAGCAGGACGACCAGCTCGAACATTCATACAGCAGCTATGTGATGATACGGGATGTAACCCCGAAGACCTGCCGAAGGCGATGAATGATAGGGAGACGTGGAGAGAGAGGGTCAGGCATATCCGTGCTAGCCGTACGTCATGATGATGATGATGATATATATAAATGTGTTTTAAATCTAGTTGGTGTGTGTATGTTTGTATGTATGTATACATGTAGTTAGGCTGTTTAATATTGGTTTAAATTTAATCAATGAATTTTTTTTCTTATTTGGAGTAAGGAGTTTTCACTGATCTAATATACTGGAATTATTCATATATATATATATATATATATATATATATATACACACACACACACACACACACACATCAGACACATGTGCTCCAACTGCTTGTCAAGAGAAAAAGAATGTTTACTCAGTTGAGGCATGTCAAGAAAGCTGAGAAAGAGTTTCTTTTTGGTGCCAGAAAGCATATCTTTTTAGGCATGCACAGTCTGTGCTTACTGTTAGAGGCCCCTGCTTCCGGCAGATTGTAATTTTGCATTTTTTTTTTCATGTTAATTTTATCCCAATTGTTCTTTTTTTTATTTCTTATTTAATCCCCATGGGTTAAAGTAATATTTTAATCATTTCTGAAAAAATAAATGAATAAATAAAATAATGATCTAAAATCTTTTAGCTTTGTGGTCAGTTTTACAAATTTATTACCAATCATCATGGCAATTTCTCAGTTTCCTTCTACACTTTTCATTCCTTTCCCTTTCACCTCTACCTCTCTCTCTCTCACTTGCACTTCCTCTTCCCCCCTCTCTCTCTCTCTCTCTTTCATTCTCCTTATTTTTTTATTCTATTGTCAGCTTCTCACCTTGTCATATCTCACCTGCCTATATATGAATATATATATATACACACACACACACACACACACATTCAAGAATAATGGTAAGAAAACCAACAGTGTGTAAATAAAAGCATATGAAAAAAAAATAAGAGGATATATTTTTATAAGCTGATGTTTTTTTGTCCAACCATCTTCAGGGCAATTGATATCAGATGTTAAAATGCTTCAGCCGAAAAAAAATTCTTGCAAGCTCAACTAGCAAACCTTCATGAGTGAGTTTGAGTCTCACTAGGTGCCCCATTCATATGGTCTTAGGCCACATCTAAGCAAAAAAAAAGTTTAGTAAATTTCTTAGTGTTTTATTATTGTTAATAGCGTTCCATTTCAAAACGTCACATGTTGTGTTCAAATTATTTTCTTTTATTTTTATTTTTTCAGAAAGGATAAGATCTTTACTGTAGATTCTAAAATTTCTTAAAAACTTTTATAATAATAATGAATTTTTTTTTCAATTCTTCAAAAATAACGTTTAAAAACTATCAAATTTTTGTTTTTAATTATTTTTTTATATTAAATAGAATGACGTCTTTGCTGTCACTTGCAAACTAAAAATTTAGTATATATATATATATATATATAATAAATATATATTAGATTTATATATTCAATTCCATGGAATTTAGATGGCGACCCATGGGTTTCATGATGTTTTTTCAAAACAATAATCATTGGGCAGTTAACAAAATGAAATGAATCGAAAATTGAATCGAAAAAACTCCATGAAACCCAGGGGTCACAGTCTAAATTCCATGGAATTAAATATATAAATCTAATATATATTAATTTATTATTATTATTATATGATTGCTCTATCCTAGATATTGAGCACTCTCCATATTATATTGCACTTGGTTCAACACAAACCCACAAAGTGATTTATTGACAACCACACTGTTATAATATATATATATATAAAGAGAGAGAGAGAGAGAGAGAAAGATGTTTAAGTGTTAATGTTTTTTCTGATATGAAACTTCATCTTTCCCCCACCTCAAAAAAAAAAAAAAAGAAGGGGACGGAAAGGAAGTGGCAATAAGAATTTTTTTGTTCTTAACTTCATTGCACTTCCTTTGACACACTCACACCACAACCACAACAACAACAAAAAAACCACAAAAGATAAAGAGAAAAATGTTCATAGTCATTACTTAAACAAACAATAGAGACAATAGTACAAAAAAAAGTCTATGGGAGACCGACAGGTGAGAGAGAGGAACGCAAGCAGCAATAATATCAATAGACAGTCGAGGATGGTGGTTTAAGTAGTAAAATAACATTATTCAATGGGATTCAAATATTCTACTCTTTGAAAGCCTTCTTTCCTTAAAACAACTTAAACTTCTTGCAAAAAAAAAAAAAAATTCCAATTTTAATTCGAAATTCCCTGTATACGCACACAACCAAAAACAGCTGTGGGGATTAAAAAGAAAAAAAAAAGACAATAATATAAAAAAAATAAAATGAATAAATGCAAATGTAAGTTTCCCAAGATGCCTCTGACAGGAAGCAAAATTTCTGCATGCCTAACAAGAGGGGCTTCCTGGTGCCCAAGAGAAACACTTCTCCAGAAATTCTCTGCTGCTGGTAGGGAAAGGACGTGCCTGCTGAGTACAAAACCTAGCAAGGCATTGTGTTTCCTACGAGTAACAGTCTCTGCCAAATCCTCTTTATACATATATATCAAATATACAGGATTTGGTTGGTTTGAGTTTTATGGCATATCAACTGATGTAGGTTATTTAATGCCAAATCATCTTTATACATATATATTGAATATATAGGATTTGATTTGTTTGGGTTTTATGGCATATCAACCATTGTAGGTTATTTAATGCCATATATATATCAAATATTTATGATCTGTAAATGTTTTTTGTTGATAACATTTTAAAATGAACCTAAGCTTATTCTTTTGCACACAGTTAAATGATTCCGAGTATTGCCATCTCTCACTAACAATTCAATTAAACAGTCATTTGATTACGCACATTTCAATGACCAAAGAGTTCTATTTCTAACAATTCAATTTAGCATAAGTCATTAGTTTGCGCACAGTTTAAATGTCAAACAGTTTTATTTGACCCATAGGACCCTATCAGGTGTTACCACTCAGGGCAAGGGTGGACCTTGGATTGATGGCAATGAAGAGGTACTCCACATTTCCCAAAGCTCACCATCTGTTTATTTAGTGTCATATTGAGGACACTCGTTGGAGAGGGGTCTTACCCCTCTTCAGAGCTACAGTTGGTGTATTCTGCAGCTCCGGATGACTGGGCCGAAAGACATTCTAACAGACTCATGAATACTAAACATATAAATATTTAAAACACTGACAGCACAACATATATGTATTAAACTGTACACAATACTCAAAGAGCAACCAAACAGTGTTTTGCAATAAGAAGAATAAATATTTGTCTCGTTTACATTCACATAGTCTTCATAAAACATAATGTGAGAGAGAGATAAGACTAGGTGTTTGCAGCACCGTGGTCATACCCGTAAAATGTAGGGAGAAAAAGAGTCCTGTTTCTCAACTGACCAATAATCACGAGAGAGACAATGTCTCACTGTAACATAATTGAACAGCTTATAGGAGATTGAATGAATAGATATATAAACAGATAAAGCATATAGTAGTTGCTGAATAACAAAACAGAGACACTCGTGGTAATTAAAATGACTAAGGAAAACTGGAGGTCAGAAATCTTGTGCACATGTGTGGTGCAAACGGAAGTAATGTTTCTTCTCTCAATACAACAACAAGCAAAAGTGATGGGACAACATGTAGGCCTTTGTAGGGTTGACGGCAAGAGAAGGTAAATACGTCAGTAGGAAATGAGCCCTAAAGTGTGTAAAGAGTAGAAAGTTTACGAGCTCCAAATTCTTGGGCAACCCAAAGAAGGTGTTTGATCCAGCAGAAAAGCATGTTAGAACTAGGAAAAAATTCAAGGTCTGTGTCTGCTCATCTTTTTCTCACTAGGGTATATTGCTTATAATTTTGTCTAGTTGACGGTCGTCTCACATTTCAAATACTCCCCTTTCTTTCCCCAGCAGACTACTTGCTACCTAGTACATAGTAAATAAACCTTTGGTGTATGTCTAACAGAGTTTGGCATTTGTCAACTTGTTACCATGGCGAAGTCACCACGAGGGTCTAAGGTTGCTTTAGTATTGCTATGGTATATCACGAGATCAACAGAGACACACCTCAAAATCAAAAGACGACAAATCCTTGTAACCCTACATATAAGTTAGGATAGCGTAGATTCCCCGGCAACAGTGACTATCAGTTTCTCGCTTATACATCACGGAACCAAGAGAGTCAATGGCATTTGGTATGATAACTACATAGACGAGTGTCACCAAGAGACATTGACTTAGATCTATATATGCTCTATCACCAATATTGAGCACTATTTACAAATAGACTAAACTATATATATATATATATATATATATATATACATACATACATACGAGGGTAATTCACGATATAAAGTAAATTTTGCCTAAGTAGTTGACAATCGGAAACACTGTTTATAACTTCAAGGAAATCAATAGTCAAAGTTCTTTCCATGCCCCAGAAGACTATCAGCATCACCTTCTTTAGTTGACCGCTGCGTCTGGAAGTTTTTCTTTACCAGTGTATTTCCAACTCCATGTATTGTTTTTGAATTAGGCTCGTAATAGTAAACTAATATCAAGTTGATTTGTAAACATTTTTTTGACTAAAACACACTTTCCTATATATATATATATATATATATAGAGAGAGAGAGAGAGGGAGTTTATGGCTTATTGTCTTAGTGTTCCTTCGGAAAAGCAGAATCCGATACTTCCAACTTATCTAAGATGAAGGGATAAAGGCTTTTCTTAACTAGTTTTAAAAAAATTGAAAGTCAACATTTTTGGGCCTTATCAAAGTAATTTTCAAATAGTTTTGAATTTCAAAAGCTCCCAAACAATTAACATTCAGTGTTTGTGTCTATGATGATTATGTCAAAAAATTCTACCATCATTAAAAGAAAAAAGAAAAGGAAATCTGTATCAGTGACACATATTATACGGATAAACTCTTAATTTCAGCTAATTAGTTTTCATATACATTTTTTCCTAATATTCTTTAAATAATAGTGGCGAATATCATAATCCAGATTATTCCTTATACGTGGTGCCTTCAATAAGTTTCCAGACTTTTTGTACAGGCATTTAAAATTGTCGTAGTCTCTTGAAAATTCAGTATCTTATTACTATACATCTTATGAGATGACAGACCAATTTTTATGATTTCAGGTTCAAATGAACAGCTACAGCAGCAATTGGAATACACCCAACTAAAGCCTGATTGTCACAGCTGGTGAATTTCAAAAATACAA
The DNA here is from genome assembly GCA_963585895.1 of Sepioteuthis lessoniana. Lineage (NCBI taxonomy): Eukaryota > Metazoa > Mollusca > Cephalopoda > Myopsida > Loliginidae > Sepioteuthis > Sepioteuthis lessoniana. The sequence continues at coordinate 31,616 of CAUZXS010000555.1, forward strand.
ACTGGACGTGAGGACACTTTAGAAGATCAATATGCAATAAAATTCTATTCTAAACTTGGAAAAAATGCCACAGAAATGTATTGAATGCTTTTCGACCATCTTGCATGAATCGAGCATCAGTTTTTGAGTGGCATAAGAGATTCAAGGAAGGCAGGGAATCTGTGAGGGATGAGGAGACGTGTGGGAGGAGTAAGAAAGTCAGAATACCAGAGTTGATTGGTCAAAGGGTGAGGGTTACTATGTTGAGGTTTTAAGGGAGTTCAGGAAGAGATTCCGTCGAAAGAGGCCAGCACTCTTCAAATTGGGTCAGTGGTATTTCCACCAGGACAAGACACCAGTCTACAACTCCATCCTTGTCACAGACTATTTGACCAAGATGGGCATCAAGACAGTTTCTCAGCCTCCGTATAATCCAGACCTTGGTCCCAGTGACTTTTGGCTATTCCCTAAGCTCAGAAGCTGTCGTTATGAGACAATTGAGATGAAAGAGGCTGTGACGAAGGTCATTGACACGCTCACATAAGACTTCCATGGGGCCTTCGAGAAGTTGTTGGAACGGTACAACAAGCGCATTGCAGCCGGAGAAGATTACTTCAAAGGGGACTAGAGTTTCATGAGTGTACTTTTAATAAAAGTGCCCATAGGAAAAAAGTCTGGAAACTTATTTAATGATCCTCGTACATCAAAGATTAAATTCTTCCTAACACAAATATATACATATCTTGCGGTGTAATGGTTTTTGATGCTGTTTACGTTTTACAGTGTTAATACTCTGAAGGATGGTATGAATTCAAGTATTCTCCAGGTGTAGGCAAACGTAGTGTAAGAGTTACCATAATAGCAAATGGCCTCAGTGACCCAAGTTCAAATTCCTGTCAATGTTTGGTTTGGTTTGTTTAGTTTTATAGCATATCAACCTTTGTAGGTTATTTAACGCCAAATCTATTTTTATGCAAATAATCTGTTCTATTTAAAACAGTTCAGTTTAGCATAAGTACACAGTTTAATTGTCAAAAACATTTCTATTTCAAACTATTCAAGCAGTTATATGTAACAATTCAGTTAAGTGTAAATACAGTTTTAATTTTGAAAAACAGTTCTATTTCAAATAATTCAGTTGATCATAAGCACGCAGTTTAAATGTAAGTATGGTTTAATTGTCAAAAACATTTCTATTTCAAGCTATTCAGTTTAGTCAAACAGTTCAGTTTAGCATAAGTATGCTGATAGTTCTACTTAACCCATAGATAAGGCCCTATCAGGTGCTACCACGCCGGGCCAGAGTGGACCTGGGAGCAATGGCAATGAAGGAGAACTCCTCATTCCCCAAAGCTCCAGCATTGCTGGAACCTCACCATCAGACTGTTTAGTGTCATATCCAGGACACTCGTTGGGGAGGGTCTTGCTCCTCTGCAGTGGTGCAGTCTGTGTATTCTTCAGCCCCAGCGGTCGAGGCTGCTTGCGTTTTACATAGCACCAATGTCCTTGGGAAAGGAATAAATTTGTCTCATCTCCTGCAGTTATGGGTAAATAGTAGAGCAGGCGATGTTCTTTAGAAAGAAAACTAGTCTAAGAGAAGGAAAAGTTTAAAGAAAGAATTAAACAGAGAAGAGAAGACAGCTTACCCCGTATGGCAAAGCGAGCATGCAAAATAAATGACACATCCTAGAGAGAAAACATGGTCGCCCTAACACCTCAATTTAATGTTACCAAGTCTCCACGGCGCCATTTTCATAGATGGTAACCCCTCCAAACTGACTAATAACATACCCACTATAATGTCCACACCCTCAATGATTTCATTCATCACAATGACCTCCACCCTCAGCAGTATTCCCAACGATCACCGACGCCACTGAGTTAACTCCTCGGCACACAACCTCCACTTCAACTGTTTTTATGCTGATCGTGCCCCTGCAACCATTCGAGAAATCCCGGTGTATTAACGTTGCAATACACCCAGTATCGATGAGGGCTCTTGCTTCCTTGCCTCCCACCAATACTGTTGGCAGCAATCTGTCATGTGCCATCACTGGCTTGAAGGAGTAACCACCGGCTCACTGGTTTCCCTGCGGGCAATCTCTCACAAAGTGTCTCGGTTCGCCACATCTATAACACATCATTCTTATTGATTCTTTACAGTATTAGATCAAGTGTGGACCCCTACAATAGGAACATTTGGCGCCAAAGGTAGTGTTGTATAGTGGTTCGTACCACGTGACTCTTAGGAAGTAGAAACAGAAAGAGAAGCAGAGAGATAGCTCTGAAGAACGTCAGTCAGTAGTCAGACCAACTTCGGACGTAACACCAACAGCGCGAGACTTATAATACTAGTCGGACTTTACCATTTGAGTTATTAAATAATTAACTCTATTTCACTGTGTATCTTTTCCTTACCACGATACAACAGGTATTGACCGTCCCAGGTCCACCATTAACCTGCCTTGGTTCTTTACTGATTCCTGGCTTTGTAGTCGCTGCCACTTCCTGAGTTCTCTTAGCTGTCAGAACCAAGGTAGTTCGCTGATCTCTGGCGTTTTCAAATTAGGTAGCTGCTGCAAGTCCAGAGAAATACTTTTTGGGAAGCTATTGACAAAGTTATTGTTGGCAACTGTAATCGAGGGTGACCAGAATGCTCCCTTTTCGATAGCTACTACACCAAGTTGTAGGGGAGGGCTCTACCACTTTCCATGGATTGCTCCACTTTACCCTTGATCCTAACCTTATAATGCTGAGTGCTAAGCAAAGTAGCATCAAGTACCATTTTTTGAGCCTTTGGCATGACTCGACCTGGGATTGAACCCAGGTCTCACAGGCCATTGGCGAACACTCTAACCATTACAAAAGTCAACAGTATTGATCCTCAACCGGTACAAAGATCCCAAAGAGAGCTACGCCCGCCTGATTGGTCGCACGACTATGTAATGTGAATGATCTAGGAGATCAGAGGTGTGCGTGGGAGAATTAAACGGAAAGAGAATGCAGCTTACTCCGTATGGCACGTCAAAAGTGAAAACATGGCCGCCCTAACACCTCAATTTAATGTAACATGGTCTTGAGCCACCAGAATTTGCGGGAGCAGCAAATGCAAATTTTTTTTCAAAGAAAGAATAAAAAAAGCAACTCGCAGGAGAAATACGATTCGGAGACGGCGTTGCTTTTTTGTCATAGACTGGTAGAGTAAAATCGGTAACTTTTTTTGGTAATCAATTTCCAACCAGTTTAAGCAGACTTAGTTTTAAAAAATGACCTTGTTTCCTATCACTCGTATGGTGGAGAGGTTGGGCAAATTCTTACCTATCTCGCGGTTGACAAGTCATGCGAGTTGATGTGGTAACGAGTTTAAAAATTCCTATATGCATGAACATCCTTGTTCACATAGTGTTACCTGTCAACAGGTGACCTTAATGCCCGTCTTCTCCGACTTATCAAATCATGGTGCATTGATTCATAACTAGGTCAGTCAAATAAGACTAAGTAGATACTTGGTATACTTACATTCTGCATTGCAATGATATTAGATGCATCATGAAAGAGGTGAATATTGCAGAGGTCAAAACGACTGAAAAGAGAAAGTAAAACAATATTAGATTAAGAATATGCAACATGAGTAATTCTTTTAATATATATATATGTTTCAACAAATAAACAAAGTAAAAAGCTATTCGTGTGTGCGTGTCACAGCTACATACCACAGAATAAAATCATTATACTTTAAGATATGGCTGACTACCTTGTCTTCTTTTACTCTGACGATTGTGTGCGCCAAGTGAAACTTTGAATTACGGAACATTTTATGGTTTAAATAATAAACACATTTTTATAAGTATAAATTTTCTTTCTTGCATTTTATCAAAGTATATATATATATATATATAAGAGAGAGAGAGAGAGAGAGACGTGTATATATATACACCTGTAGGTAGGTATACATATATAGACAAATATACATATACATGGACGTCTCTCTCTCTCTATCTCTCTATATATATATACACACACATATCATATAAAGATGTGTTTATATATATATATATATATATATATATATAGAGAGAGAGAGAGAGAGAGAAACATATATATGAATACACATACACGTACATGTAGACATACATATACCTTAACATATATGTACATATACATAACCACACATGCATGTATATATAGACATAGCAGGCTTAACAAGCAAACCTGTGAGTTCGAGTCATATTGGGTGCCCCATTCCTTTGGCCTTGTGCCACATCTAAAGAAAACGCTTCGTAAATTACTATATGAACACACACACACACACACACACATATACATATATATATATATATATATATACCAGTTGTCTTATATATTTATAAACAAAACAAAAAAAAGAATATAAAATTCAATTTTCAGAACAATAGGTTAAATACAACAAATTTGATTAGGGAATTATGCAAAATTGGAAAAGACAAAATTATTCGTACAACAGAAATCATCATTTTAAATTGATTGATTCGTGTAAGTTTAAATTATTTACATAATTATATATATATATATATATATATATATATATATATATATATATATGAGAGAGAGAGACGTGTATATATACACATGTACGTAGGTATACATATATACACAAAATACATATACATGCACCTTTCTCTCTCTGTATATATATATATATATATATATATTATATAAAGATGAATATATATATATATATATACATATACACGCAGAGAGAGAGAGAGACATATTTATGAATACATGTATATATATATATATATATAATTCATTCGGCAGAAAATTAATGATAATTCCAGCAAAGAATATCACGTGGTGCATAGAGTGTCACTATTGTTATCTTTATGTTAACAACACAATGGCGAAGACAAAGGAGCTTAGCGTTGACTTGAGATATAGAATTATTAACTTCCACAAGTCGGAAAATAATTACAGTACTATTTCAAACCGGTTAGTTATCCTTAGATATACGGTACAGTTTGTCATAAAGAAGTTTGATAGTTTGAAGAGCCAAAATGTCGCAGAGAACTGTATGAAAACTGTGTCGTGAAGTTAATATAATCACAAGAATTGTTTTAAAAGACATCGCCGAAAGTTTGGATACAATGGGTGTCAGTGTAAATATTCGCGCAATACAACGTTGTTTAAATAGGAATTGGTCGTATGGAAACTGGCCACGACGAACCCTCTCTTCACAAACCATGTCATATTGTTGCTCGATTTAATGTTGCCAAAACGATCTTGGACAAATACGATTGCTTTTTGGAATAAGTGTAATAGAGTGATGAAAGAAATTTTTTTTTTCTTTTTTTTTTTTGACATCATGATGTTCAGAAGATTTGGCGAAAGAAAGGTGTGGCTTTCCTTCCTAAGAACACAGTGCCAAAATTAAAACATGGAGCGGCATGATGATGTTTTCGGATTGTTTACTTCAAGGGAGACGGGACAATTGATTGCAATAAGAAGAATAATGAAATATATCAAAATTCAGGATGAAAATCCACAACTATTAGCATAAGATCTTCATCTACTTTGCAGCAAGATGATTCCAAATATACTATTGGGATTTTCCCAACTTTATATGGTAACAATATTGCAACGTCGGCAAGAAGAAAGAAGCACAACACAATTTAAAATGTTATAAAAAACATATATTTACATAGAAAGAGAGGAAAGAAAATATTGTCCTTGCAAACAGTTGGTTTGCGGGAAACTTATCCGTAAAAGGCGTCCTTTTAACAGTTTGCATTTCCTGTGTCCTTTTGGTTGGGTTGAAGAAAATAGAGCCTTGTTTCTTGTGCTTCAGTTGCTGGAAAATACCTCACAAGCGTGTATTGGCGTCTAGAAGACTGAGAGAATGGCGGGCACGTCTTGATTCTGAGGAATCACCCAAGCAAAAGAGGAAGGGCGTTCGTAGGAAACGCCCTCATAGGGGTTTGGAGAAGATCTAAAAAAAAAGGTAGCCTGTGATTGGCTGTTTTCCATCCAATCACTGGGCACCTAGTTAGCGACTCCGTAAATAATTTCAATAATACGTCTAAATCAGTGACTGTGAGGCTTCGGAAAACGATCACAGTTTTTCCATGGGCTTCAGTAAGTCCTACCTTGAATCCTACTGAAAATCTATGGCGAGAATTGAGAGTCCGAATAAATCGTCGGTCATCAAAAACTTTTAAGGAATTAAAACATGGAACCATCAAAGAAAATTTCAGAAAATACTTTTTCAAATCAAATAAAAAAAAAAGACTTTTGAAAACGATTAAAGTAATTTATTGAGATGATAGGCCATGCTATTGACTATTGATATCGTGGAAATTGTTCACATTTTTTATACTGTACTTGATGCCTCCTAGCTTATCACATAGCATTATAAGGTACGGATCAATTGGTGAACAATCTACCAACTAGGCAATACTGGCTCATTGGCCTAGTGGGTAGAGTGTTCGGCAATGGTCCAGGAGACCAGGGTTCAATCCCATGTCGCGTCATACCAAAGACTTTAAAAATGGTACTTGATACCTCCTTGCTTAACACTCAGTGATATAAGGTACGTATCAAGGGTAAAGTGGAGCAATCCAGGGTAAGGAGTAGCGCTCTCCCCTACACCTCGATGTAGTAGCTATTGAAAAAAAGGGAGCCGTCTAGTCACCCTCGACTACGGTCGCCAACAAATATATATATATATATATATATAAGAGAGAGAGAGAGAAAGAGAGAGGATACTTATTTTTAATGAAGCATTGAACTATTTGAAAAGACATAACTAGGCATTTAATAAAATAGCTACTACACCGAAGGGTAGAGGAGAAAGCTATTCCTTTTCCTGGATTGCTCCACTTTACCCTTGATATGTATCTTATAATGTTGATTGTTAAACAAGGTGACATCAAGTACAATTTCATGCGTCTTTGGTATGACTTGTCCTGGGATTGAACTCCGATCTCCTGAACATACTAAACACCAATAAATTAGGCGAATTTTGCTTAAGGAAGTGGCCATTGAAAGTACAGTTGAATAAATTCCTAAAGTATTTTTTTAACAATTAGTTTTATTATTTAATAGACTTGGCTTGTACATGGAAAACACTTTAAAGAAGACAAGCAAATTTTGAATTTAAAAAACCGTCTCATCCTGCCATCAACTGGGGCTTAAGTCAGTCAGACCACCCTTAGAGTATTTTATATCTCAAATCCACAAGAATAAGTTCAGTCTGGGTTGAGGAGTTATGGGTGTGGCCCTGAACAGACTGATACACAACTCTCGGTCTAGGGACGTCGGCACGCTGGAGGAAAAGGGGTTATATTTTCCTCTTCTTCTTCTTCTTAGGCCAACTTCCTCTTCTTTGTACTCTCTGCCCCATTGCTCGTGATATCTGGGGACACGTGTTGATAGCCTGATAGCAGTTTTAAGGCAAATCAACTTGTATGTAATTACCTTCGCTTCACCCCTTAAAAAAAGATCTAGGTTCTTCAAACAAACATTCACTTATATTCTGCCATTTCCCAAAAGAGGGAGTCTCCAGTAGCGTAGTGGCTAACATGCAAGACGGTGAACACGTAGGAAACGAGTTCGAATTTCAGTCGAGCTATTACGTTCACTTTTGGTTTAGTACTCTTGTTGAAAGGCATGAAACCTCTTGAAAGCCCCATCCGAGCTCTGGGTTAAATAATACCATTATTGTTCTTCTACAAGGATGGCGTCGGCATTGAATAACTCACGAAGACTGATATGCCATTAAACAAAAGAAATAAAACCATTTCTCGTTCGTACTACAGTAATTCCCTTCTCGTATCCAAGGTTACAGTTATGTTGCTTGTGAGTCGGGAGGTTTCGGGTTCCCTCGCTGATGACGAAAAAAAATAAATAAGGTGTCAGGTTTACGGCAGTTGTACTTGGAGTTACTCAAAACATACAAATGTAATACATCTACAATCCAGATGACTAATTTTCAGTCATTTACTTAATGGCCCAGTCAGCTGGATTTGTAGAATACACCGACTGCAACTCTACAGAATTGTAAGACTCCCCCAACGAGTGTTGGGTATATGTCGCTAAACAATCTGATATTAATGCTGGGACTTGGAGAAATGCAGATTACCCCTTCATTTCCATTGCTCCTAGCTTCACCCTGGCTCGGAGAGGTAGCACCTATCTATGGCTCAAATAGAACTGTTTGATATTTAAACTGTGGTTTGGTTTGGTTTCTTTGTTTAATGGCATATCAACCATTGTAGGTTATTTGATGCCAATGCTATTCTCCTAGAAGAACAGTAGTGGTACTATTTAACCCATAGATGGGAGGATAAGAGGGGGTTCATACCTTTCCCAAGGATATTTGCCCGAAAGTGAACGTAATAGCGCGACTGGAGTACGAACGATTCCGCAGTCCATCGCTTTAAACATTACACCACGAGGACACCCCCGTATTTAAACTGTGTACTTTGACATTTAAACTAAGTGCAAATAAATAACTTATGTTAAATTGAATTGTTTGAAATAGAATTATTTGATCATTTAACTGTGTGTAAACTATTTACGTTTGTTGACTTATGTTTATAAATTTAATATATTTTGAAAATGTTGGATTTCCCAAAGAAACGAGACAAAACCTCCCGTTTATTGATAAATACGCAACAAGTTTTCATATGTACAGATCGTTTGGAATCATCCATGTTAAATGTTATGTAAGAATGTATCTTTTCGCTGTATATTTTTCATTTGCTCCTGTCATGTCAGCAAGAATCCATCGCTATGTGAACTATTTTGATATCCAAGTCCTGATGATGGTTACTGAAACCGAAACGTCGACTTTGCACCATAATAAATTCACCTATTTGGATTAGATTTTTTCTGCTACCTTCATATATATATATATATATATATATATATATTTGCTACTCTGCAACGAGAGAGAAGCATGTAAATAGTCATCTGACGAGACGGAGAGTATAGTAATATTCTCCGCTGAAATAAATTTATTATGACGACTTAACCGAGTTTGAGTCTCCATCAAATTGTACTATGTATGTATATATATATATATAATGAAGGGAAAAGAAGTACATTCACAGAACACAGTTTTGGAAAAGGAAAAAGAAGAAAAAAGAAAGAAAGAGGAAGAGAAAACCTACACCTGCAGATTGACCAGCGGCCCCATCATGACTGTTACGTCGCCATTATATAAACCAAGAACCACACAGCCAAAATCATTATAGACTCTCTGAAGAAGGCAAGAATCTAGAAACATGTAAGAGCAATATAGATAATAAGAAAAAAATATATATCTCTTTGTGAACCTATTAATTTTAAGGTGTTTCTTTTTTTCTCTTATTGGAACAACAAAAAAAAAGAAAAATTTCTCTCTCTCTCTCTCTCTATATATATATATATAGTATTTTTTTTTCCTTTGGGTCCAAAGAGAGAATAAAATATTCTAAAATGGGTAGGTCCACAAAGAGATTTTTATTTTTTAGAATTTATTTATTTATTTTGTTATTACATACGTGTATGTTTCCAGCTGCTTGCTTTCGTTGCTTACCACCCCATATATATATATATATATATATATATATATATATATATATGGGATAGGAAGACTGGTGGAGGTAGTTAGCAGAGATGTTTCCAATGTCTCATGGGATAATTCAGAGACTAATGTTAAACTTTAAATCAAGACACCTGAAGAAGACCGGAGGGTTGAGCGGTCGAAACTTTGTAAAAATAAGAACCAAGAGGAGGACAAAAGTTTGAAACCTATAGATAATGTAAATAGTCATAAAAGAAAAATATAGAGAAGAAAATTTGTCCATCATAGCGTCATGCAGGGCACAAAAAGCAAAGTTTAAAGAGACGTGACTAATCGCCATTTTCAATACTTTTATAACATAAGTAATTAAAAAAAAATCACACAAATTATCCAGGAACAAAATTTGTTTCATGTAGTGTCATGAAGAGCACAAAAGGCAAAGTTTGAAAGGGAATAATGGCCATTTTCTATACAACACAACCATTTAAGAAATAACATATCCAATCCAGAAAAAAAAATTGTCAGATTGTTATCCAAGGAAGAAAAGCAAAGTTTGAAGGGAATAATGGCCATTTTCTATACAACACAACCATTTAAGAAATAACATATCTAATCCAGAAAAAAAAAACTGTCAGAGTGTTATCCAGGGAAAAAAAGCAATTTTAATGTGAATAATTGCCATTTTCTATACTTTTACAACATAAGCATTTAAGAAATAACATACAATCCAGAAACAAAACTTGTCTTACATAGTGTTATCCAGGGAATAAAGCAAAGTTTGAAGGGAATAATAACCATTTTCTATACTTTTACAACATAAGTTTCAATGTCAAAAACAGTTCTATTTCAAACAATTCAGTTTAGTATACAAAAAGAGTTCCATTTCAAACAATTCAGTTATAGCATAACTATTCAGTTTAAATATCAAAACAGTTCTATTCCCAACAATTCAATTTAGCATAAGAAAGCAGTTTAGTTCTATTTGACCCATAGGACCCTATCAAGTGTTACCACTCTGAACAAGAGTGGACCTGAAAGTGATGGCAATGAAAGAGTACTCCGCATTCCCCAAAGCTCTAGCATTACTGGAACCTCACTATCAGATGGTTTAGTGTCATATGCTGGACACTCGTTGGGGGTAGGTCTTACTCCTCTGCATAGATGCAGTCGGTATATTTTAGAGCCCCAGCCGACTGGGCAACACCTAAAGGAAAGGATAATATTTGCTAATATAGGGGACGTTAAGTGAAACGTAACAGAGTAGCGTCATATATCAAAAGAAAGGTTTCATAGGTGCACCACACAATTGAAAAATCGCTGGAATGAGTGTTGAAAACCAAGGATACTATTCTGAAGAAAATCTTCATTTCTCCCTGGGTAAATACAGCTTCAGTTCCGAATACATCTCGAATCTTGAAGAAAAACGTTTCATTCATAGTTCACATTTTTGTCTTGGTAAATACAGCTTCAGTTTCGATACTTTTTTTTATTACATTTTGTATTTTGAAGAAAATGAACGTTTCATTCATAGTTCATTTTTATCTTGGTAAATACAGCTTCAGTTTCGATACTTTTTTTATTACATTTTGTATTTTGAAGAAAATGAACGTTTCATTCATAGTTCATTTTTATCTTGGTAAATACAGCTTCAGTTTCGATACTTTTTTTATTACATTTTGTATTTTGAAGAAAATGAACGTTTCATTCATAGTTCATTTTTATCTTGGTAAATACAGCTTCAGTTTCGATACTTTTTTTATTACATCTTGTATTTTGAAGAAAATGAACGTTTCATTCATAGTTCATTTTTATCTTGGTAAATACAGCTTCAGTTTCGATACTTTTTTATTACATCTTGTACTTAGTTTTGTAGGAAATCGAATCTATGACCTGAGTTCAAATCCAGGATCAGGCTGTTTCTGTTTTACTTTGCACTCACATAACCTTGGGAAAGGCATGAATCCATCTCTTCCCCTTCCAGCTATAGTAGGGAAGACTGGGTTCTTTAGTTTAAGAACGATAACCAGTCTAAGAGAAAGAACACTTTAAATTCCAGCCAGCCATACTCAACGTAAATATTCACATTGTGTCGCATTCTTTCCGTGACGGATGGGTTTAGTAAATACACACATTTAGAATAACCAAGAGACTTCCACCAGCGCAGATACTACACTCTGATCTCAGACAGGAGTGCTGATCCATACTTAAATAATCCAGTCATACTATACGGGAACTCTGCACTATTATGTGTGTTTCGGGAGAGGGTCGTGAAAATTGCTTTTAAGTAAGCCCTACCCATCGTTAACCTGTATGAGGTAGGTAAGACCCTAATGGGTCACGGTCTGGCTCCTCCCATAGTGCAACAATGCGGATTGGTAAAGTAGTGTTGGGTATGTAGGGGGTGTAAGTAGTTGGAAGAAGAAGAAGACAAACATGCCGAGGAAGAGGTGGAGTACGAGTAGTCTGCAACAGGGGGCGGTGGGAGAAAATGACGGAAGCCGCGGGTGAGATGCATAAGAAAAAGAAACTTCGCAGAGGAGGGGGTGGTAATGGGGGAGGGGTTAATACCCGGTGATGGCGGGAAAGGAGCAAAACCGGTATTATTTGCATCATTTCATGACCATTTATCAAAACGATGTTGGACTGATTGCTTGGATGATGTGTGGGATTATTTGGCGGCAAGGAGGGTGGAGACTGGGAAAAGTGGCGTGGGGGGAATTGTGAGGAGGGCAGAAGATAAGGGGGTATAGACAATGCAGTTGGTAGGGATTAAGAGAAAAGAAAGAAGAACGGATCAAGAATACAGTGGGAGAATGTAAAGAAAATTGGAAAAGTAAGAAAGGAGTGAAGGAAGGAAGAGCAAAAAAAAAGTGGGGGAAGAAGGAAGAAAGAAAGAAAGAGGTCAGTAAAACTGAAAGAAAGAAAGAAAGAAAGAGGTCAGTAAAACTGAGAGAAAGAAAGAAAGAAAGAAAGAAAGAGGTCAGTAAAACTGAAAGAAAGAAAGAAAGAAAGAGGTCAGTAAAACTGAGAGAAAGAAAGAAAGAAAGAGGTCAGTAAAACTGAGCGGAAGAAAGAAAGAAAGAAAGAAAGAGGTCAGTAAAACTGAAAGAAAGAAAGAAAGAAAGAGGTCAGTAAAACTGAGAGAAAGAAAGAAAGAAAGAAAGAAAGAAAGAAAGAAAGAAAGAAAGAGGTCAGTAAAACTGAAAGAAAGAAAGAAAGAGGTCAGTAAAACTGAGCGGAAGAAAGAAAGAAAGAAAGAGGTCAGTAAAACCGAGCGGAAGAAAGAAAGAAAGAAAGAAAGAAAGAAAGAGGTCAATAAAACTGAAAGAAAGAAAGAGGTCAATAAAACTGAAAGAATGAAAGAAAGAAAGAGGTCAGTAAAACTAAGTAACTGAAAGAAAGAAAGAAGGAAAGAAAGAGAAAGAAAGAACAGTTTAGATAGGAGGAAAGGAAAAAGAATGAGAAAGAAAGGAAGGGAGGAAGTAAAGAAAGATGTAAGCAAAATGAGCTGCTTAAGAAAGAAAGAAAAAAAGAAAGAAAGAAAGAAGAGGAAGCAGGCCAGGAAAGCTGAGTTACTCATAAAGAAAGAAAGAAAGAAAGAAAGAAAGAACAAACAGTTGAGATAGAAGGAAAGGATAAAGAGCAAGAAGGAAAGGAAAGGAGAAAGAAAAGAAAGATGTTAACCAAGTTGAGCACCTTAAGAAAGAAAGAAAGAAAGAAAGAAAGAAAAGTAGAAACACCTGACTCAGCAAAATTAAATTTGGATCAAGCAGAAGAGCCCGCTGCCACCTCCACCTCCATTACATTGCAACTTTCTACCGTCCCCCACTCCCTAACAATAACAAACAAACAAAAACATCAACTTTTAATACCACATAAGTGATTTTTATTCAAGACGACATCACCACCCAGCCTGAAAAAAAAATGGACTGATTCTTCCCTCAGCAAGAAAGCCAAGTAAATGAAAAAAGAAAAAAAAAAGAAGTCATTTCATTGTTCTAATACATCTTTTTCAAACGGGTATCCTCATCTTGATTGTAATAGTCAAAATGTTTCAGTCACTGTACCTCAAAGGGCTACTCTTGGTATTTGCCATTTTCAAAAGAGATAGTCTCAAATGGAATTCTGACTTAGTCGGTGGGAGCTGAGAACGCGCCAATCGCATTCTTTGCACAAGGGTAACCTAGCACTCCAAAAAGAGGTATGTCCTGAGTATAAAACTAAACTGCATCTGATGGTGAGGCTCCAATTCTGGAAGTCTGGGGGAACACCTTAACTGTCATTACTCCCAGGTCCACTCTGCCCCAGAGTGCTTGTGCTTGTTAAGGTTCCATCTATGGTTCAAATAGATATGTTTAAAAATGAATCGTATTTCATAGGACCGTGTGCAAACAAAAAAATTCTCCAGAAAGAACAACATAAAAAATGTACATATGAATGTACAATGAGTGTGATTTCCTCACCTCTAGGCATAAAATAACCGAAGACGGGTTGACATGCCGTTAAAATCAATTAATCGATCTCATACTTAATGACTTACTGCCTGCACCTGCTGTAAAAGGGGGGCCGTATCATAGCATTTACCCACTCCTTTTGTATTTATTATGAAAGGCAAAATAGTTTTCTCTGTCCTTATATTCATTTAGAGCCTCTCTGCAGTGGTTGCGTGTGTAAATGTTTAGAAGGAAATAATTTCACGCTGACAGTCTTAGAAAATAAAATAATGAGACAATTATTCAGGGTATTAATTCCTTTTAAGGTGTTTTCGAGTATAACTGAGGCCTCCGAAGCTGTCGTACACGTTGTAAACAAGTCATACTGCTGCTTTTCGATACTTCTTTGGCCTTACTTTTAAAGAGCAGCATGTCTTGCCTTTACATAGTTTATCACAGCTCCATAGGATGAAATATACATAACTTTTGGTCATTCGCCAATGATCCAGGAGACCAGGGTTCAATCCCAGGTCGTGTCATACCAAAGACTTCAAAAATGGTACTTGATACCTCTTTGCTTAACACTCAGCAGTATAAGGTACATATCAAGGGTAAAGTGGAGTAAATCCATGGAAAAGGGGTAGCACCCTCCCCTACATCTCGGTGTAGTAGCTATTGAAAAGGGAGCCTTCTGGTCGCCCTCGACTAAAGGGAGACAACTTTACTTTTACTTATATTCTACTGGGGGCTTGATTCTGAAGAGATATTAACAAAGAGTCGAGTCACTTTTGAATATTGTCTTGATGTCATATGGATAATATATATTTTGGATCTTTTCGGCTAGGTCTTTGACATCGGGCAGACTGTGATGAATTTTTAGGTATTGTTCTCTATCATTCGATCCAGATTTCTTGGGGACAATGTTATGCTTTCTAACTAGCTAATATTTGTCTCTGCCTCCTGTAGCAGAAAGGAACTTGAATTTTTGTTTGGCGCGTAATTTAATCTGACTGTTAGAGTCGCCGAAAATTTTCACCCAATTAGGATGACTTGTCCGATTCAGCCCGAACCAGTACCAAAAAATTGAGGAAAGCCCGCGAATCTCTCTCTCTCTCGCCCAGAAATCCTCAAAGGGAACTGACGTCTATTCGTCTGTTCCCGAATAGTAGTAGCCTCATCAACCATTATGAAGAGAGCCATCGAGTTTATGGATCCCTTGGGTCTATTCTTCAAGACTAAGAGATTCTAGTTAAAAACAAATTAGATGATACACTCAAATAACTTCCTAACTTCTTTCTTTACTACGAGGCTCACAGCATACCCGCGTAAACCTCGTACTTCATTCTGCCATTAAAACCTTGATACAAAACCTAACGACGTCTTCGTTCTTCTCCACTACCTTTATTTTCCATCAACATTTAACGAGGGGATAACTACCATCGAAATACCAACGCAACAAACGTAATGCCAACATAACCCACGCAAAACCAACTTAAACCTAAAAACCCCAATAACAAAAATAATAATAATAATGTTATCCCCATCGCTATAAATGGCGACCTTCCGACTTGTGAGAACACGCAACCACATAAAAAAACAAATTAAATATACCACTACAAAATCGAAATTAAACATCAAAAACACAATATTACTTCCTACACTCCCACCAGACAAGACTTGACACAAAGTCAAATGACATGAAGGTCGGATTTTAGTGCGGGTTAGGGGAGGGGAAGGTTGGACCTAAGTCGAGGCTTGAACCCTTCTGGACGATGTAGGTGATCACTCCACTTAGTGCAATGTTGGCCTGATGAGCCTGGCCAGACATGGACCCAACCCAAACACGGGTCCAGGCACGGATGCCAGATTATAGCTTAAACTGGACAGCGAGTTCCAGTGCTATACAAAGGTGTTAATAATACAGCTCGCCCACCAGAAGGTGGCCCAGCCGAAGCTGGGGATCATTCAGCCCCAAGTCTGCCATTAAGCATTAAGTGTCTGGCATGGATGCCAGACAGAACACGGAAATGCTTTCTGAGTAGCTGTTATGAAGTAAAATCAGAAAGTTGGGTATGGCTAATCATATATAAAAAGTAATAAGAAACCATCTGCCCTTATGGAACGAAGTTAAAAGGATAACTAGCGAAGAAAATTCGAGAATAAGACGTCTTAAAGAAGCGGTACACACGTTGGGCTATAGTGACCTGTTGAGAAGATCAATACAGAAGTTTGCCCAGTCGGCTAGGACTGTTGAATACAGCGACTGGATCTCTGCAGAGGGGTAAGACGCCTGCAACGAGTGTCCTAATATATGACAATAAATAATCTAATATTGAGGTTTCAGTAATGCCGGAGCTTTGGGAAATGTGGAGTACTCCTTTATTGCCATCACTCCCAGGTCCACTCTTGCCCGTAGTGGTAACACCAGATAGGGTCCTATCTATGGATCAAATAGAACTAAACTATATATTTATGCTAAACTGAATTGTTGGAAATAGAACTGTTTTTACATTTAACTGTGTGTAAACAAAAACTATACTTATACTAAAGTGAATTGTTGGAAATTTAATTCGGTGTTAAATGACCCGAAAAGGGTTGATATGCCGTAAAACAAAACAACCAACCAATATAGAGGTGAATACAATATAGGAATCAATAATTAAAAAGGCTAGATTTAAAAAAAATTGCAATATGAGCCAAGGTAAAAAAAATTGTACATAAAAATAATTAGTATCTCAGGTTTATAAAAACATTCGGTTTACAAGTCCCAAAAATTCTCACTGAATTGTCCTGAAGGACACGTGACATAACGGAAATAGGCGTTTGGTTAATGAATTTCTCTAAGAAATAATCAGGAAATTGGTTGTTAGGGTTTTATGGCATATCAACCTTTCTTGGTTATTTAATGCCAAATCCATTTATAAACAAATGATCAATTCTATTTCAAACAATTCAATTTAGCTTGAGTACATAGTTTAATTGTCAAAAACATTTCTGTTTCAAACTATTCAGTTTAGTCAAACAATTCTAATTTAAACAATTCAGTTTAGTATAAGTACAGATTTTGTTTACACAATGTCAAAACAGTTCTATATTAAACAATTCAGTTTACTGTAAGTAGTTTCAATGTCAAAAACAGTTTCATTTCAAACAATTCAGTTTAGCATAATTACACAGTTTAAATCTAAGTACACATTTTAATTGTCGAAAACATTTCTATTTCAAGCTATTCAGTTTAGTCAAACATTTCTAATTGAGACAATTCAGTTTAGCATAAGTATGCTGTTTAATTCTATTTAAACCATAGATAGGGCCCTATCAGGTGCTACAATTCCAGGCCAGAGTGGACCTGGGAGTGAAGGCAATGAAGAGGTACTCTGTTTTCCTCAAAGCTCCAACAGTATTGTAGCCTCACTTTCAGATTGTTTAGTGTCATAATCAGGACACTCGTTGCAGGGAGGGGGTCTTACCTCTCTGCAGAGAAGCAGTTGGTGTATTCTACAGCTCCAGCCAACTGGGCAAGTAATCATCTGGAAGTTGCAGGTTTAATCCTGACAACAGGTAAAAAATAACACGGAATACTTATAATAAATTAAAACTTATATCTGGTCATGGTTAACAGAATTAGATTCCAGCATGACACATAGCGTAACAGTTATAGGCGTTGGTTTCCTAAGCTTCTAAGGAAACAATCATCTGGATGTTGCAGGTTCAATCCAGGCTACAGGCGAGTAACAATACAGGAATACTTAACACTTGTACCCAGTTATGGCTAACGGAATCAGCACAAGCGACCCCCGTGGATTCAATAAAGGACGAAGTTCCGTGCAGGTTCCCGAGTTTGACAAACACCTGAAGAAGGCCGGAGGACATATTGACCAATACGTTGTGGAAATAACAATAAAGATGAAGACAATAGTCCGAAAACCCTTAATGATAAAAATCATCAAGCTTTATCTCAAAATTTCAGACAACTAATGGAGGATTCAGTTCGAAGTTCTGTATAGGCTCCCGAATTCTACAAGATACACGTAACTATGTCCTTTATTGAATCCAAGGGGGTAGCCTGTGTTTCCACACAGTTTAATTTTTTTGAGTATTGCTATGAATCACTAACAATTTAATGTCATTTGTTTATACACAGTTAAATGTAAAAACAGTTCTATTTCAAACAATTCAGTTTAGCAGATGTATACAATTCCTTGTTTAAGCAGAGTTAAATGTAAAAACAGTTCTATTTCAAACAATTCAGTTTAGCATATGTATACAGTTTAAATGTCAAACAGTTCTATTTGACCCAAGAAAGGACCCTATCAGGTGCTATTACTCCAGGCCAGAGTGGACCTGAGAGTGATTGCAGAGAAGAGGTACTCTAGATTCCCCAAAGCTGCAGTATTACCGAGCCTCACCATTAGATTGTTAAGTGTCATATCCAGGATGCATGTTGGGGGAGACTGAATTCTGCTGCCCAAGCTGACTGGGGCATTGCTAATTGAGTAATGTAAAAAGTAAAGTTAGCGACCATAGTCGAGGGTGACCCGAAGGCTCCCTTTTCGATAGCTACTACACCAAGGTGTAGGGGAGGGCGCTACTCCATTCCCAGGATTGCTCCACTTTACCCTTGAACCGTACCTTATAATGCTGAGTGTTAAGCAAGGTGGTATCAAGTTCCATTTTTAAAGTCTTTGGTATGACTCGACCTGGGATTGAACCCAGGTCTCCCGGGCCATTGGCGAACACTCTAACCGCTGGGCCAATGTCCCGAGAGTAAAAATCATTTCCAATGCATTTTTATAGTAAAAATCATTTCTAATATAAAAGTAAAGTTAGCGACCATAGTCGAGGGTGACCCGAAGGCTCCCTTTTCGATAGCTACTACACCAAGGTGTAGGGGAGGGCGCTACTCCATTCCCAGGATTGCTCCACTTTACCCTTGAACCGTACCTTATAATGCTGAGTGTTAAGCAAGGTGGTATCAAGTTCCATTTTTAAAGTCTTTGGTATGACTCGACCTGGGATTGAACCCAGGTCTCCTGGGCCATTGGCGAACACTCTAACCGCTGGGCCAATGTCCGGGAATCAGATCAAAAACATGTAAAAAAAATTTAAGATTGAATTGGATGATGTCAGAAAAAAGGGTAAGAAAAAGAATTTAAGAAAATTTGATCTATATACAGACATTGTATTAATTGTATATGTTTTTTGAAAAAAATTTTTTCTTTTTTCTAAGGTTTATGTAAGATAGTAAAAAAGGGGAGATAACCCAAGGTGGCATAACAAACTGCACATACGAAAACATGGACTTGGTGAAGGAAAAGATATATAAAGAGAGAAACCAACCGGATCATTGGCCTAATGAGTAGAATGTTGGCCAATGGTTTGGAAGACCAGAGTTCAATTCCAGGTTGGGATCAAGAGTAAAGTGGAAAATCCAGGGAAAGGAGTAGTACTCTCCCCTACACTTCGGTGTAGTAGCTATAAAAAAATATGAACATGGCTAAGAAAAAAATATCTAAAGAGAGAAACCAACCAGGCCAATGACTTAATGAGTAGAGCGTTTGCCAATGGTCCAGGAGACCGAAGTTCAATCCCAGGTCAAGTCATACCAAAGACTCAAAAATTTGTACTTGATGCCACCTTGCTTCACAATCAGCATTATAAGGTTGGAATCAAGAGTAAAGTGGACAACCAAGGGAAAGGAGTAGCGCCTTCCCCTTCATCTCGGTGTTGTAGCTATAGAAAAGGGAGTCTTTGGGTCACTCTCAACTAAGGTCGACAACTTTACTTTTATAGTGCCATTAGGACCATTTATCTTGAAGTGACACAACAGTGTAGGTTATGTGGAGAAAAAGATGAAATAGTTAATCATATAGTCAGCGAATGAAACAAGCTAGCTCAAAAGGAGTACAAGACTAGATATGACTGAGTGAGCAAGGTTATCAACTGGGAACGGTGCAACAGACTGAATTTTGGTTTGGTTTGATTGGGTTGGGTTTTATGACATATCAACCATTGTAGGTTATTTAATGCCCTCTATTTTTATTTGTATAAACAGTTCTATTTCAAACAAGAAGCAGTCGGTGTATTCTGCAGGCCCACTAGACAGAGCCATGGTCTTTAGATAGGGGGATCTATTTATATCAAAAAATCCCAGAGTTTTGTTTAATTTTCCAGAACAGAACATGACAAATGACAAATCCTCTTTATACATATATATTAAATATATATGGTTTGGTTTGGTTTTATGACATATCAACCATTGTAGGTTATTTAATTCCAAATTCTCTTTATACATACATATTAAATATATAGGGTTTGGTTTGGTTTTATGGGATATCAACCATTGTAGGTTATTTAATGCCAAATCCTGTTTATACATATATATTAGATATATAGTATTTGGTTTGGTTTGGTTTTACGGCATATCAACCAATGTAGGTTATTTAATGCCAAAACTATTTTTATACATATAAATGGTTGTTTCAAACAATTCAGTTTGGTATTAGTATATTTCTTCGTTGTATACACAGTTAAATGTCAAAACAGTTCTATTCCAAATGGTTCAGTTTAGCATAATTAGCCAGTTTTAATGTCAAAAACAGTTCTATTTCAAGCAACACAGTTTAGTTCTATTTGACTCATAGATAGGACCCTATCAGGTGCTACCATACCGGGCCAGAGTGGACCTGGCAGCAATGGCAATGAAGGAGTGCTCCGTATTCCCCAAAGCCCCAACATTACTGGGACATCACCATCAGATTGTTGAGTGTCATGTGCAGGACACTCTTTGGTGGGGGTCTTACCCCTCTGCAGAGGTGCAGTCAGTGTATTCTATAGCCCCAGCTGACTGAGCAATTCCCCTTTGAGAAAGCTAAGAACCCCCTAATCCCCCCCCCAGCTAGCACCACTACTGTTTTTCTATAGGG
>CAUZXS010000555.1:57500-60000 GCA_963585895.1 Sepioteuthis lessoniana
CACCTCCAACCTCATACCTATAACAAGCATCTGCTTCTTTCTGGGTTTATATATTTACCCGATCCCGCTGAACAAGCAGGGTGCGACCAATTCTCTTTATTACCATTTTATATATATATATATATATAATGCAATTAGAAGGAAACTCGAACTTGGTTAAATTGTCATGATAAATTTACTTCGGCGAAGAATATCATTATACTCTCTATCTCATCAGATGACTTCACACGTTTAATTTAAAGTTGAAAAACAGTAAATATGGATTACAGTCTATATATGTGTATGGAAAAAAAAGGAGAAAAATCTATATAAATTTCAATTCTCAGGTGAAAATAAAGGGGGTTAAAATAATAGAATATTAGAAAATTTTTTAAATATTACTGATATATATATATATATATATATATATATATATATATATAGTAACCTGCTCATTGGCCTCATGGGTAAAGTGTTCGCCATTGGTCTGGGAGACCTGGGTTCAATCCTAGGTCACGTCATACAAAAGACTTTAAAAATGATACTTGATACCTCCATGCTTAACACTCAGCAATATAAGGTATGTATCAAGGGTAAAGTGGAGCAATCCAGGGAAAAGAGTAACGCCCTCCCCTACACCTCTGTGTAATAGCTATTGAAAAGAAAGCTTTCTGGTCACCCTCGACTCCGGTCACCTACTTATATATATATATATATATATATATATATATATATATATATACCAGACCCTCCAAACAAGCAGGTGAAACCAGGTCAAATTTAAGCTGAATTTTATAGGTTTGAATTCAGTTTTTTCCTTCTTCTAGACCAGTTGCCATACCAAGGTTAAAGAGCATACATTTGTATTGATAGCACAGTGTTCCCTGACACTCTCTCAACATCCATCCTTATCATCAGCTGCTCTTGAAAGATCTTTAATATTTCATCCACTGTCCACACAGCTGATGTAAGTTCATGCTGGTCAGTCAACTCAGACACATTCATGTGTCAGAGTTCACAAAAGGGAATGTTACTTAGGAATTTGTCCATACATATCCTCATTGTCTTAACTGGATGGTTAGTGAGATTGGAGCTGAGTGGCCAAACAGCTACCATTTTGGGGCGTTGCTTCCAGGATTTGTTCAAAAACATGTGTCACATTCTTGTGTAGTTCCCATCTGGCTTTTTTACGAGAGTTTCTTTAATGTCTAAGTGGTGCCTCCATATAGTAGTGCTGGCACAACCACAGATTGGACGAAATTCTGCTTTATTTCATCAGAGAGCTCAGATATAAACTGTCAATAAGCAGTTGATGCCTTCACTAGTCATACGTTGAAACCATTTTCAGTAGATAAGAAATATTTTGATTCCTTTCGAATACTAAAATGGTTTCAAATAATTATTTCTATTTAATAACGATCATTTGTTTGCATAAAGTAATTTTTAATTAATTATTATTAGATAGAAATAATAATTATTTGTTTGCACACAGTTTTATGGTTTCAAGTTATTATTTCTATTAATAATGATCATTTGTTTGCATACAGTAATTTTTAATTAATTATTATTTCTATTTAATAATAATTATTTGTTTGCACACAGTTTTATGGTTACTAGTAATTACTTTTTTAATAATGATCATTTGGTTGCATACAGTAATTATTAATTATTATTTCTATTTAATAATAATTATTTGTTTGCACACAGTTTTAGGGTTTCAAGTAATTATTTCTATTAACAATGATCATTTGATTGCATGCAGCAATTATTAATTATTATTTCTATTTAATAAGAATTATTTGTTTGCACACAGTTTTATGGTTTCAAGTAATTATCTCTATTTAATAATAATTTGCTAACTAATAATAATAATACTTAATAAATAATTATAGTTTTATGTAACTGTCCTAAAAAAATTTACTGTTGAATTACATCAAGTATTCCTATCAAACATGAACAATTTTTATAACGATCTATTTGACCCCTGATGGGATCCTAACAGGTCAGAGTGGACCAGGGAGTAATGGCAATGTAGAGATACTCCACACTCTCCAGATCTCAATAACTTGAGCCTCAACATCAGATGCAGTTTAGTGTCATACCCAGAGCACCCCTCTTTTAATGGGGAGGGGTATTACCCCACAGCATTGAATACAGTCATTGTATTCTAAGCTGAGTAAACCAGCTGGACAAAAGAGGAAAAGAAAATTAACCTCCAAAAATCAACGTATAATAGTGAGAGCAAAATACCTCAGGAATTCAGCCCCAAATTGAGGGAATGTTAACCTGAATAATTCATCGAATAAGCAGCCATAATAAAGATCCTGGTGAGCTTTCTTTTGGCCCCTTGTAGATCTCTGAATCTACACGGTTCCCTCCCAGCCACTATCATCATTTTCTTAAACACACAGACCTGCAGACGTTTATTCAGCAGGGCAGTGAATTGAGCAGGATGGAAAGAGTTCAAGCGGAGACAAAAGAGATCGACACTCAAAATGCAAAATCGTAAAAATAAATTCAA
>CAUZXS010000555.1:62500-77500 GCA_963585895.1 Sepioteuthis lessoniana
CCTGATATAAGAGATTTGCTGGACCGGAGACTAAGTCTCTTATATCTGGATTTTGTCTATTTTGGGCTATAATTTGGGACCAGAGAAAATCTCTCTTATATCCGTGTTACAGTGTATATCTCAATCTATTCAATATCTCTTTCAATCCATTCACATTTATCTATCTCAGTCTGGACATTATCTATTGTCTATACATATCCATACACTCCTACAATTTTTTAATAAAAAACTTTTTCCAAACAAAAGACACCAGGATTTTATTTTTACTTGCAGAACTTAACAATCAAAACAGATCTTATTAGGTATTATTAACAATTAAACTATGAAACTACATGGAGGTGCTCGTGGTGTAATGGTTATCGTTGTAGGAAATGGACATGGTGATACGAATTCAAATCCTGGACAAGACCGATTGCATTTCACAGAGCACTAATACTCCAGCTATGGGTAAATAGTAGGACAGACTGGGTTCTTCAGCCTTGGTAAGGTAACTAGTCTAGGAGAAGGAAAACTCTGAATTCAAACTTGTTAAACTCCGCTTAAAAATTGACCTTGTGTCATATCTTGCCCGAGCGGTGGGGTTGGTAAATAGGATTAAACTATGAAACTAAAAATATGAGTATGGACCTGTTCAAAAATAAGTACACACCCGCAATGAAAGTTATTTCACATCAATATTTTGTCTTAATTACACAAAAACCATTAAAATTTGAGTAATGTATTGAAAGATATACACTGGGCCAGCGGCATAATGGTTAAAGTGTTCACCAATGGTTCGGGAGACCGGGATTCAATCCCAGGTCGAGTCAAACCAAAGTCTCAAAAAATGATACTTGATTCCTCTTTGCTTAACACTCAGCGTTATAAGGTATAGATTAAGAGTAAAGAGGAGAAATCCAGGAGTTGTTCCTTTCCCTACACCTCAGTGTGGTAGCTATTGGAAAGGGAGTCTTTGGGTCACTCTCGACTATGGTCACCAACTTTACTTACTTATTAAAAGATATGAAGGTCGTTCAATAATTAAGGTGAATATGGCTTAAGGAATTTGGCTATTGGAAGCACTGTTTATGGTTTCATTTTTTTCAAGTTGTAACAGTGATAGATCCTTTCATGTTCCAGGAGACGGTCAGCATGACCTTCTTTACTGACTGCTGTACTGGGAACTTTTTCTTAACTGGAGAGTCACTGTGTTTTCACTCCATGGACAGAATTTTTGACTCAGACTTGCAGGGGCAACCCATTGTTTAGTCAATTTGTAAAGATTTTTTGGAGGAAAAAAAAAGATTCTCTGAACACATTGAACAATTTTCAGTAAATTTCACATAAGTCTCACTTCTCACCTATCAAAAAATTTGATGCCAGACCTCTGTTCAAGCCTGGAGCACTGATTTACCACCATTTTGAATAGCCTCAAAAGAAATATTTTTTTGAGATTAAAATTTTTTTAATCAAAATAAGCCAGATAAAAAAAATCATTTTGCTTTTTTGAAAAAGTTCCCCTTATTTATTAAATGAACCTTGTATTATATTGTGGCAGATCACCCCTATTAGAAATGGGAAAATTGTTTGAAATAGACATCCATCAAAACAAGAGGAGGAAGATATACTGTGCATCAGGTCACCCCCAGCACAAGAAGTGGGATAATCTAACTCAGCCTTATAAGAAGTAAGGCCAGAATGCCTCGGACCGCACCTTTACAATTAGATTTTATGTCAATTATACAACATACATGTCGACAGTCAAGCCGCTAGGAAAATACAAAAACAAAAAATACCAAAGAGTTAAAATGAAGACTTCATAATGAGAGGCCCAGTGCTTTCCTCACTGAGCTAAACCTTCCATTTGTTTCCTAAACCTACAGTTCCATTCCTATCCATTCAAAACTGCAACAGGTGCTTCATGAATAACAAACCAGTTCCAATTTAGCTTCTCTTATCTCATTTCAAATTTAGCTTTTAAAAAAATCCTGATTGTTTTTCCTTTTTTATTTGTTTCATTTCATCTGATCAACCAACTTATCAAATTGAATACACAAATGGATGGATGGATAGATTTACAAACAGACAAATGAATGAGAGGATGGACAGATTAACAGACAGACGGATGGATCGATCTATAGATTAATGAACAGATGCATGGATAGGCAGATTAACAGACAGATGGGTGGAGGGATAGAGAGATTAACAGAAATGGATGGATGGACAGATTAACAGATAGATGAAGGGTGGGAGGGACAGATTAACAGACAGATTGATGCAGGGATAGAGAGATTAACAGACAGATGGATGGATGGATAGGCAGATTAACAGACAAAGAGATGGATATATAGGCAGATTAACCAACAGGTGGATGGATAGATTAACAGACAGATGGATGAGGGAATGGACAGATATTAACAGACAGATGGATGAGAGGATGGACAGATATTAACAGACAGATGGATAAGGGGATGGACAGATTAACAGACAGATGGATGAGGGGATGGACAGATTAACAGACAGATGGATGAATGGATTGATGGATAGGCAGATTAACAGACAAAGAGATGGATATATTGACAGATTAACAGACAGACGGATGAGGGGATGGTTAGATATTAACAGACAGCCATAAAAAGATATAAGTTTGTGAAGATAATAACAAGACTGAAACTGATAAAAAGATGACTGTTTGGGGTTTTATGACATGTCAAACTTTGTGGGTTATTTAATGACAAATCCTGTTTATATATATACATATATATATATATATATATATGGGGTTCTAAAGCCGCACGTGACACCATGTTTACAATGTTCCCCAAAAATTTGAACATCCAACACCGTGTGCATTTAAAAAAAAGTTTCTGATGATGAAGATTTTACTTTAAAATTAATTAGACTCAATTATTATTCTGAATAACAATAGCCCTCTAAATTAATAAAATAAGATATATATATATGATGGTTAGAGTGTTCGCCAATGGCCCAAGAGACCTAGGTTCAATCCCCGGTCAAGCCATACCAAAGTTTCAAAAAATGGTACTTGATGTCTCCTTGCTTAATACTCCGCATTATAAGGTATGGATCAAGGGTAAAGTGGGTCAATCCTGGGAAAGGAGTAGTACCCTCCACTACACCTGAAAAGGGAGCCTTCAGGTTACCCTCGACTATGGTTGCCAACTTTAATTATAAATGATTTGTAAGCAAATATTTTAATGGCAACTATTTTTAAATAAGTTGACGAAGCGCATTTGCTTGCACACAGTTTAATGATTCCAAGTATTCCTATCTAACACTAATAATTCTACTAAATATTAATCATTTGTTTGCACACAGTCAACTTTTTTGAAGTAATAATATTTAACAATTATTAATTCTATCGAGTATTCCTATGTAATACAAATAAATTGCATACAGCTGTACAGTTTTGAATAACTGATAATAATAATCCTTTGAAAATGACTTAACAGTTTTATCCAATCCATAGATGGGATTCTACCAGGTATTAGCATTTTGGATCACAGTGGACCTGGGAGTAATAATAATGAAGACGTATTCCAGATTCCCTAAACTCTAGGAGTAGAGCCTCACCATCAGACGCAATTTAGTATCATACCCAGGAGTAGTTCTATTTGACCCATAATTGTGATCCTACCAGGTACTACCACTCCAGGTCAAAGTGAACCTGGGAGTAATAGCAATGAAGAGGTATTTCCCATTTCCCAAAGCTCTAGGACTTGAACCTCACCACCAGATACAGTTTAGTGTCAAACTCAGGACTCTCCTTGGAGAGGTATTATCAGCATATTCTACTGCCCAAGCTGACAGTTATAAGGAGACTAAATAGAGTGGTCTCCCCTATGACAGTGTTTGAGGAACTCAACCATGTCATGAGTCTTAATTGGTCACATGATAAGGTGAATGGGGGAATCCATTTCTTCCACAAATAGGGCTTTAGAAGTGGCAGACATAGTCGTTTCATTCCTCAGCAGCCCATTTTACCTGACATGAGAAGCAGTAAGTGGTTTCCAACTTTTTGCTGTATGGACTTGTATTCATTTTCATTGAATACAGTGTAACTTTTTTATGGCATGGGAAAGGAACTTAGTTCCCTCCTTGTATAATCAAATGTCATATTAAATAAACTGACTTTTCTGTTTTCTACTGAATATTCTGTGCTAGGTTACTCTCTTTGGGATAACTTAATGCATTATAAGAAACAGGGTGATATGTATGAATTAAAACCACGTAAAAACTTAGAGTGATCAAAAAATTGAAGTAAACAATAATCTAGATAGGAATATTTGGAAAGACTGAGACTAACTGAAAAGTTAGTTGGTTGGTGTTTTAACCTAACAAAAGGTTACAGGATGAGAAATAACCAAAACGGAAATTGAGAAGGAAATGGAAATCTTTATTACATTAACAAAACTCAAGGCTTGTCAGTGGCGAGAAGAAGGTAAACCACTGCTCATAGTGACTACTCAACTCAGCAAATCACCCACCTCCCAATAGTGTCCAATGTATTAATGAGAAATGGTTTGTTTGGGTTTTATGGCATATCAAACTTTGTAAGTTATTTAATGCCAAATCCATTTTTATACAAATAAATACTTCTATTTCAAACAATTCAGTTTAGCATAAGTACACAGTTTAATTGTTAAAAACATTTCTATTTCAAATTATTCAGTTTATTCAAACAGTTTTATTTCAAACAATTCAGTTTAGTATAAATATGATTTTTGTTTACACACAGTATAATGTTAAAACAGTGATATTGCAAACAATTCAGTTTAGCATAGAAAAACAGTTCTATTTCAAACAAGTCAGTTTAGCATAAGTACACAGTTTAAATGTCAAAACAGTCTAATTTCAGGCAATTCAATTTAGCAGAAGTACACAATTTCATTCTATTTGACTCATAGATAGGACCCTATCAGGTGCTACCACTCTAGGCCAGAGTGGACCTTGGAGTGATGGCAATGAAGGGGTACTATGCATTACCCAAAGTGGCAGCATCTTTGGAACCCAACCAGTAGAGTGTCATATTCAGAACACTCATGGGAGAGGGGTCTTACCCCTCTGCAGAGGTGCAGTTGATGTATTCTGGACAAGCATTAATAAGGAATTTTGGTTTTGATTCTTTGGTGTATCATAGTATAGTCTTGTTTAATATTTGTTTTTAGTGATTTTTTTTTTTGACCGGTTGATTTTGTTCTTGAAGTTGACAGGTCTCTTTGTTTTGGTTTCGAGGAGTAATGGCTATGAAAGGAGTATTCTATATTCCCCAAAGCTCATGTATTTGAGCATCAACATCAGATGCACTTTTCTGTCATACTTTGGACACAAGTTCTATTTTATATGTAGATGAGACCCTAACAGTCACTATCACCCCAGGTAAGAGTGGACCTGGGAGTAATGGCTATGAAAGTTGTACTCTACATTTCCTGTTATTCAAGCCTCGACATCAGATGCACTTTACTGTTATACTTCGGAAACAAGTTCTATTTGATCTGTAGATGGGACCCTAACAGTTACTATCACTCCGGGTAAGAGTGGACTTGGGAGTAATGGCAATGAAGAGGTACTCTACATTTCCTAATATCCTAGCCTCGATTGAATTGAGCCTCACCATTAGATAGTGTTTAGTAACATATGTAGGACACTAATTGGAAAGTGGAAGTTAACCCCATTGCCTACAGAGGTGCAACAGCATATTCAATAGTCCAAGCCGACAGGACAGCAAAGAGGCTGTGTAAATACATATTTTTCCATCTTGCTTTACTTTATCTCCCCTCACTTTTCTAAATTAAAGTCTACCCAAGCAATACCAGGGTACTCAGGGTACCTACCAACAGGAAACTTAATTCCTTTCTCCAGATATCCTTGTATCCATTTTTGTGCTTTCCTTGGCAAACCACTTTTGAGAGCCTACACCAACCTATACCTTACCTGCCAACAAACCTGTTTTATACATCTTGCTATTTAGCTACAGTTTTCAATTATCTGCCCACTGCTTACAAAGTATTGGCCATAACCCTCTCACTACCAAATCAGCATAAGCTATCAGGACAACATGCGTTACCAAATCACTAATTTCCTTAAACATTTATACATTAGAAAGTAAAAGAAAAACTGCATAAAATAAAATAAAATACGATAAAATAAAATGAGATGACCTTTCTTGCCGAAAATGTGAACAGAAGGTTTTTGGGTTTTATCCGTAACAGAATAAATTTGACCAGATTAAAGATAACCTAGCCTCTGCCATAGACGGATCAAGCCAAAAAAAAAAAAAAAAAAAAAAAAAGGATTACATATTCTTTTTAGAACTAAGCAGATTCATGTCCAAACCTGAAAGACTGTACACTCATAAAAATTGGACAGATACATGGGCAAAATTTTGTATTTACGCTAATATATAAATTGCATTTTTTCTTATAGAGCAGAAACTGTCTTGTTATTGGTTAAAGAAATTTAGTCGTTGGCTTATTGAGCTAAGTACATTGATAGATATGAATAGTGAGAAAGATTAATAAGATAGGGATAAAGTAAGATAAATGTGAATGCCATGAGAGAGGGAGATTAAATAAATTAAGATTAGTAAGAAGATATAAAGAGATATAAAAAGATAGACAGATAGGCATAAAGAGAGGGAGACAGATATGTATGAAATGCAAGAGATAGAGACACAGATATGGAGATAGATATGAAGGGAGGAAGATAGATATATATAAAGTGCAATAGATAGGGAGGAAGATAGATACGTTTGAAGTGTGAGAGATAGATATATAAATATGAAGAAAGGAAGGTAGATATGTATGAACAGTGATGTATATATATATATATATATATTTATATATAGAGAGAGAAGGGGATAGTTATGAAGAGAGAGGGTAATAGATATGTACAGAAAGTGATATATATATATATAGAGAGAGAGAGAGAGAGAAAGAGAGAGAGAAGGGGATAGTTATGAAGAGAGAGGGTAATAGATATGTACAGAAAGTGATATATATATAGAGAGAGAGGGAGAGAGAAAGAGAGAGAGAAAGAAAGAGAGAAAGGGATAGTTATGAAAAGAGAGGGTAATAGATATGTACAGAAAGTGATATATATAAATATATATAGAGAGAGAGAGGAGAGAGAGAGAAGGGGATAGTTATGAAGAGAGAGGGTAATAGATATGTACAGAAAGTGATATATATAAATATATATATAGAGAGAGAGAGAAGAGAGAGAGAGAAGGGGATAGTTATGAAGAGAGAGAGTAATAGATATGTACAGAAAATGATATATAGAGAGAGAGAAAGAGAGAGAGAGAGAAGGGGATAGTTATGAAGAGAGAGGATAATAGATATGTACAGAAAGTGGTATATATATATATATATATATATATATATATATATATATATAGAGAGAGAGAGAGAGAGAGAGAGAAGAAGATTGATATAAAGAGAAATAGATCGGGAAATAGATATGACTTCACTTTTCTATTTTTGAACATATGGTCTAGTTCAGATGCCCAGGTGTTTGTTTATTATTTTAATGGCATATCAACTTCATCAGGTTATTCAATGCTAAATCAATCCTTTTAGAAGAGCTGGGAAGATAAGGGGATTCATACCTTTCCCAAGGGTGTTTGTCCGAATGCCCAGGTGTGTGAGGGTAGAAATTGACAGACACTGAGATATTGGCAAGTGTTCTTTGGAGACCCTTGATGTCCGGCATTGCAAACAAAAAAATGGATTAGCATTACAGGATGTGACCTACAACTATCTTTAAACTTCAATACAACAGGGCAGCTTTCCAGCATATCAATACAGAATTCCAGAGGTGCCTTGACCAATGGAAAACTCACTAGAATAAGTATATTGACTGCAATGTCATATGATATATTACACAAGCCATGATCTATCTATACCCTAAAAAAAGACGATGTGACTATCTCTCTCTTATTCTGCTATTAGGAATAAAGGAATGAGACAACCTCTTTTCCAAGCCACATGGAATGAGTGGAAACAAAAGAGCTGACTCGGCAGCCAAATCGGCCTTAGATCTAAGCCCTGAAGTTCTCTCCATTCCATATACCAATTTGAAACCGACAACCAGTAAATTCCTTTACACAAAATGGCAACAATGATGGGACATTAACATCCATAATAAACTCTTCCAAATTCAGCCCACCTTTGGAGAACGGAGACCAGCTTTCGAAAAATCAAGAAAAGAACAAGTTATATCCCGATTGCACATTGGTCATACAAGGCTTACTCACTCTTTCATACTGAAATAGGAACCACAACCATAGTGTTTAACCTGTCAGACAACTTGTACGGTTAAACACATTCTTATAGAAAGCAGAGCTTTCGCTGTCATCAGAAAGTGATTTTTCATAGTGACTAGTTTAACCGATCTGTTCAAAAACGTCAAAATAGATGACGTTCTGT
The DNA here is from genome assembly GCA_963585895.1 of Sepioteuthis lessoniana. Lineage (NCBI taxonomy): Eukaryota > Metazoa > Mollusca > Cephalopoda > Myopsida > Loliginidae > Sepioteuthis > Sepioteuthis lessoniana. Next base: position 70,930 of record CAUZXS010000555.1, read on the forward strand.
CCTTCTTGAGAGAGACAGGGTTGTACGAAAAAATATGTGCCTGATGAATGTAAGCTTGACAAATACCTGTCGATCAAATCTTTAAGGAGGTTTTCCTTGTGTAATAGTAATTGTTGTGGGAAATGGATCCAGCAATCTGAGTTCAAATCCTAAACAAAGCTGATTGCATTTAACATAGTAAGTCCAGCTCATGGGCCTAGTGGGTAGAGTGTTCACCAATGGTCCAGGAGACCTGGGTTCAATCCCAGGTCGCGTCATACCAAAGACTAAAAATGGTATTTGATACCTTCTTCCTTAACACTCAGGTACATACCAAGAGTAAAGAGGAGCAATCCTGGGAAAGGAGGAGTAGCGCCCTCTTCTACACCTCGGTGTAGTAGCTATTGAAAAGTGAGCCTTCTGGTCTCCCTCGACTAAAGGGAGACAAATTTACTTACTTTACTAATACCATTTGGAAAGGTAAGAATCCAACTATTCTCTTTTAAGTTTTAGATAGACGGGGCTCTGTAACCTTGGTATGGAAACCAGTCTAGTTGTAGTTTGCTTAAAAACTGACCTTGTTTTACACCCTGCTCATGGCATAGTTTGTGGTACTTGACCCATAGATTGGTCCCTATCAGGTGCTACCACTCTGGATCTGAGTGGACTTGCGAGCAAAAGAGGTACTTAACATTTCCCAAATCTCCAAGGTTGAAGCCTCACGATCAGATAGTTGAGCATCATATACAGGACACTAATTGGAGGAGGGGTCTTACCCATCTGCAGAGATGGGTAAGATGAGAGGGGTCTTACCCATCTGAAGAGAGGGGTAAGATGGGAGGGGTCTTACCCATCTGCAGAGATGCTGACACTTTTTTCTAAATGCCAAATTGAAAATACATATTGCTTGGTTTCTGTTCATTTGACTCTTGACACAAGGTACTTTTAAATACTAAATTCACTCTTGTTCTCATGGATAATTTTGTATATTAACTCCTTATGCGTTATTTAAAGTCGAAATTTTATTCCTTTATGAATGTTTGTTTATGATCTCATGTTCCATTACATTCGTAAAAGATTAGACATTTTTATTTGTCGCTAGTCATTTTTAAACTCATGAATTCCTATCAGAAACAAATAATTTGCGCACAGTCAGTTTCAAATAACTATGCCTATTTAATAATAATAATTTGCTTGGGCACACTGATCAGAAAAGAGGGATATATATATATATATATATATATATATATATATATATATATAGAGAGAGAGAGAGAGAGAGAGAGAGAGAGATACACAGAAGGTATGATGAGTAAACTTTGGTCTCTGCAAAAATGAAAAAAAACACGCCCAATTCCCGTTATCAGATATATTTACAAAAATTACATGAAAATATCATAAAATATTATATATTATCCTTGCCTTCAGTTCATTTTAAGTATTGCATAGAGCTTTATTCAACCACGCCCTTACACATGGAAATTTAGGCAGTTAGATATTAGGGTGATGCACACCGGACATTGGCATTATGGTTAAAGTGTTCACCAATGGCCCGGGAGATCTGGATTCAATCCCAGGTAGAGTCATAGCAAAAACTAAAAAAAAATGGTACCTTGCTTAACACTCAGCATTATAAGGAATGGATCAAGCATAAAGTGGAGCAATCCAGGGAAAGAAGTAGCACCCTCCTCTACACCTTGGTGTAATAGCTATCGAAAAGGGAGCCTTCGGGTCATCCCTCGACTACGATCGCAAACTTTACTTTATAAACCTAATGTCTCCAGCAACCCAGGAAATACTAGTAAGTAAGTTGGTGACTATAGTCGAGGGTGACCTGCAGCCTCCCTTTTCAATAGCTACAACAACAAGGTATAAGGGAGGGCACTACTCCTTTCTCTGGATTCCCCCAATTTACCCTTGATTCTCACCTTATAATGCTAAGTGCTAAGCAAGGCAGCATCAAGTATCATTTTTTGAGTCTTTGGTATGACTCGAACTGGGATTGAATCCCGATCTCTCAGACCATTGGTGAACACTCTACTAAATATTAAATACTACTCAATACTATTATGTACTATTTTTTACCTGAGCTCATATTTCATTTTTTTTTATACCTTTTTGATTACTAGTTTCCATATCTTATTCATCTCTAGACATGGCGCAACAGATATAGGTGTTTGATTGAGAAGTGATTCTAAGCGAAATCATCAGGAAGTTGCAGGGTCAATCTCAACTACAGGTAAATAACAAGAAATACTAACTATAGCTTAACACTTGTACCCGGTTACAGTTAACAGAATTAGAACAACTACCCCCAATAGGTAAATAACAAAGAATACTTATAATAGCTTAACGCATTTATTTGATCATGGTTAGTAGAATAAGAACAAGCTACCAGTGTGGATTAGATGAAGGTTTCAGTCCGAAGTTCAGGATAGGCTCCAAAGTTCTACATGAAGCACCTGAAGAAGGCCGAAGAACATGTCGGCCCAAGTTTGGTTTGGTTTCTTTGTTTAATGGCATGTCAACCTTCTTAGATTATATAATACCAAAGCCATCCTTCGAGAAGAAAAGAAGTGGTATTATTTAACCCATAGGTGGGAGGATAAGGGGGTTCATGCCTTTCCCCAAGAGTATTTGTCCGAAAGTGAACATTATAGTGTGATTGGAGTTCGAACTAGCTTATTATGATTCCGCAGTCCAGTGTTTTAACTATTACACCACGAGGACACCCTCCCTGGCTGAAATATTGTGAATATAACAATCAAGATGAAGACAATAGTCCGAATATACTAAGAGATAAAAATTATAAAGCTTCACCACAGAAATCTAAGCAAATAATTTGATTCATTGATATAATTAGTTCTTAGAGCATTTTTATGCCACTATATACAATATTATTATAATCAAGATAGATAGATAGATACAGCAAATACAGAAATCCTATATAGAAATGAAATGCTTTTTATTATAGAAAAACATTGCAAATTAATTAAAAACAAGATGTTTATAGAACCTATAATATTACAGGTCGGATTTATCAAGTAAATAAATAGAAATTTCCATGTGGTGAACAACAGTCATTTTGTAATTCTAGTTAACATGTTAAAATATCCATTTAATTTTATGGCCAATAACTGGCTGTTTATATAACACAAGTCGGATTTATTAAATAAATACACCAAAACTTTCTTTCACTTCTATCATTACACATACAGACATTCCAAATGGAATTTGTGAAGGTTGATGGTGAGAGCATAAGACATCACTGCCAAATTGTTGACCCTAAAATTAAGTAGTCATTTTTACTCATTAAATAAAATCATTAGTAATGCATTTACATTATATATAGAATTCTATTTGATCAGATATACTTTTATTAGTTCATGACCACTGACAATCCCTTTCTTCATGGTTTTCAATGCATTTCTATAGCAAAATCATTAATAATGAATATTTATCATGTATGAAATTTCATTTTATCAGATATGTTTATATTAGTTTATGACCACTGACAATCCCTTTCTTTATGATTTTCAATGCATTTCTATAGCAAAATCATTAATAGTGAATTTGTATCATATATAAAATTTTATTTTATCAGACAGGTTCAGGTTAGTTCATGACCACTGACAATCCCTTTATTAATGGTTTTCAATGCATTTCTATAGCAAAATCATTAATAATGAATATTTATCATGTATGAAATTTCATTTTATCAGATATGTTTATATTAGTTCATGACCACTGACAATCCCTTTCTTTATGATTTTCAATGCATTTCTATCGCAAAATCATTAGTAATACATTTGTATCATATATACAATATTATTTAATCAGAATTGTTCACATCAGTTCATGACCTCTGACAATCCAATTCTTCTTGATTTTTGATGGATTTCTATAGCAAAATCGTTAATAATGAATTTGTATTATATAGGAGGAGCGCCCTCCCCTATACCTTGGTGTAGTAACTATTGAAAAGAGTGCCTTCTGGTCGCTCTCAACTATGGTCGCCAACTTTAATTTTACTTATTATATATAAAATTCTATTTTTTCAGATATATTTTCATTAGTTCATGACCACAGACAATCCCTTTCTACATGATTTTCCATGCATTTCTATAGCAAAATCATTAGTAATGAATTTGTATCATATATAAAATTTTATTTTATCAGATATATTTAGATTAGTTCCTGACCACTGACAATCCCTTTCTTCATCATTTTCAATGCATTTCTATAATAAAATCATTAACCAAATATTTATATTTTATGTATCAGGTCTAATCTCTCAGAAATGCTTGCATTAATTCCTGACTATTGACAACCTCTTTTTTGATGATTTCCAATGATTTTTCTGTAGTAAGATTATTAGCAATGCATTTCTATAATAAAATCATTAACCAAACATTTATGTTTTATGTATCAGGTCTAATCTCTCAGAAATGCTTGCATTAATTCCTGACAATTGACAACCTCTTTTTTCATGATTTCCAATGATTTTTCTGTAGTAAGATTATTAGCAATGCATTTCTATAATAAAATCATTAACTATGCATTTATATAATGAACATATGATGGTAATTCAGTAAATAAAGTTAATATTGCCAAAGGAGTGGGCAATAGAAATCATTGTTAACAGTTGCACCTTTTTCAAGGAAATCAATTATAATAGGTCCCTTGATGTGTCAAAAGACAATCAGCATGACCTACTTTACTGACCACTCTGTCCAAAACCTTTTCTTTACCTGAAAGTGTTTTTTTCCCTCCATGAACTCTTTTTGATTTAGGCTCATAGTGGTAAAACCACATTTAGTCCGTTCATAAACATTTTTTTACTAAAATATGCATCTCTATACACATTAAACCCCCTTCTATACACATTAAACCCCCTTCTATACACATTAAACCCCCTTCTATAAATTTCTGATAGGCTGTACTTCTCAACCAACAAAAACTTGATGACAGACCTCTGGAACACGCGCTTTAAAATTAACTAATTTTTTTCCAAAAAGTTCCCCTCATATATTAAATGACCTATATATACATATATATATATATATATATATATATATTGAATTACACTTGTAATAGTTATATTCAAATAGTAATGTTTACATTAATTCCTGACCTTCTTGATTACTAAAATGTCCTTGTGTTTGACATTTTAATATTCATTACCCTAAAGATACTTCCAGATGGGGCCAAAAGTACTTGGGGAAAAATATAGAGCCTTTCTGAATTCATTCCACCCACATAATAATCTACTTATATAAAGACTTGAATGGATTGACGACAAAATACGCTGAAGCAAAGTGTCTGTTGTATTTAATCATAAATGTTTAAATGATATATATATATATATATATATATGTGTGTGATGTTAAGTCAATGGTGGATGTTTAAAAATGCAAAATACAAAAACCTAGGGGAAAATTTGTATAATGATAATTTAAATTACGTCATTTGACTTATTAGGAATTTAAAACAACAAACCCTGATTGACCAATTAAACGGCCGACTTTTTCTTATTATACAAATTTTCCCCAAAGTTTTTGTATTTTTAGATATATATATATATATATATATACATACACACACTCACAAACATGCTAATTACATATATAGTTGAATTTGGTTTCTTTATTAAATGGCATATCAACCATCAGGAGTTATTTAATACTAAAGTTATTTTTGCAGAAAAACAACCTAAAAAAAAAAAAAATTGAAACAGTCATTGGATGGAGGTTTCGAATCACAAGTAAATATGGTGATGGTGATCTTTTTAATCAAGAATTAGTCACCAGATTCTTTTGTGTATTAGAAGGTTTTAGGGTCAGTAATTGTCTAGATAGTCCAGAAGGATTAGCCTTTTTACCTCAACTTAATCCTCCCAAAGCCAACTTTTATAACATTGGAAAGGTCGTTCCGTGTCATACAATTTTACTAGGCTTCTATCATTGTATTTCTTTTTCCTTCTGATCAAATTAATGTTTTTTTATATGAATCTTGAGCTACTCAAGTTATTCACACCAAATTTGTACACAATAAGCAGAATGCAGTTTAAACCGGAATTTTACTATTTTTTTGAAAGCAATCAGAAAAAAAAGCCAATACACCCACTAAGTTTTGTTGAAGAAATAATTATATTTACATTACAATATTTTCTTTTTTTAGATAAATCTTAATCTATCATTTGTTTATTTAGTTGGTTGGTTTTTGTGGCATATCGGCCTTTGGAGGTTATTTAACACCAAATCCATTTTTATACAAATAAATACTTCTATTTCAAACAATTCAGTTTAGCATAAGTCATCATCATTATCATGTCGCGCTGGTAGCACGGATATCCCTGACCCACTCTCGCCTCTCCTCCCTATCGTTCATCGCCCCAGGCAGATCTTGAGGACAACATCCCATATCCTCACATAGCTGCTGAATGTATGTTCGTGCTGGTCGTCCTGCTTCTGCACGGCCATGTGTGGGGGTCCATAAGAGTAAATCTCTTATGAGTTCGTCCCTGCTTCTCCAGCAGTGTCCTGCATGTCTGGTTCGTCTAACTTGAATAGTTTTCATGATAGGAGGCAGG